>BCLH01002086.1:5583-18837 GCA_001602315.1 Zoysia pacifica
GGCGGCGCCGCCGGCGAGCGCAGGGCGGCACGAGATGACATATGCCGCAACTGTGGCAAGCCTAAGCCATTCGGCCAGAGATTGTCAACAGCCGAGGCGCGGCCAGGCTCACGTCGCACAGGCTGAGGAGGAGGATCCGGCTCTGCTCCTAGCACACGGGAGCATCGAGCTACCTCCAGCAGCATCGGCCGCAACAGCTCTTCTCAACCTCGACGAGCCGAGGGCACACGCCTTCCTCGGTGACGGCTCCAGCGACGACAAGATCGATGGCTGGTTCCTCGACAGTGGTGCCACTCACCACATGACGGGTCGCAGAGAGTTCTTCGACCTGAACGTCGACGTGCGCGGCTCCGTCAAGTTCGACGACTCTTCGGCTGTGGACATCAGGGGCATTGGCTTTATTCTCCTCGTCGCCAAGACTGGCGAACACCGACTCCTCACTGGAGCCCACTTCATCCCCGCACTAAGAAACTCCATCATCAGCCTGGGTCAGCTGGATGAGAATGGCTCGCGCGTGGAGATCAAGGCTGGAATCATGAGGATCTGAGACCACCATCGTCGCTTTCTTGCCAAGGTAAACAGAGGCATCAATCGCCTCTATGTCTTTAATGTGCAGGTGGCGCAGCCCGTGTGTCTCGCAGCCCGCTGCGATGACAACGTCTGGCTGTGGCACGAGCGCTTTGGACACCTCAACTTTGAGGCCCTGAAGCAGTTTGGCGACAAGGAGATGGTGCAGGGCATGCCGCGGGTCGAGCATATAAAGCAGCTCTGTGACACCTGCGTCCTCACCAAGCAGCGGCGACTCCCGTTCCCTCGTCAGACGAGTTTTCGCGCCAAGAAAAAGCTGGAGCTGGTGCACGGCGACCTCTGCGGTCCCGTGACACCGGCCACACCTGGAGGCCGGCACTACTTTCTGCTACTCGTCGACGACGTGTCCCGCTATATGTGGGCATACCTCCTCGACACCAAAGCGGCAGCAGCTGATGCTATTAAGCGTCAGCTAGTTACGGCAGAGAAGAAGTGCGGCTGCAAGCTTCGAGTGGTACGCACCGACAACGGCGGCGAATTCACGGCGGCTGAGTTCACGCCGTACTGCGTTGACGAGGGGATTCAGCGCCACTACTCCGCGCCGTACAGACCGCAGCAGAACGGCGTCGTCGAACGGCGCAACCAGACGGTGGTGGGGATGGCCCGGGCCCTCCTCAAGCAGAGGGGGATGCCGGCCATCTTCTGGGGAGAGGCGGTGGTGACAGCCGTCTACATCCTCAACCGCTTGTCCACCAAGGCGCTCGACGGCAGGACGCCGTACGAGGCTTGGCATGGACACAAGCCGGCGGTTGCCCACCTGCGCGTCTTCGGCTGCCTCGCGTTCGTCAAGGAGCTTGGTCACGTCGGCAAGCTCGATGACAGGAGCACTTCGGGAGTGTTCATCGGCTATGCGGAGGGCACGAAGCATACCGCATCTTTGACCCGAAGACACAGCGTGTGCGCACGGCGCGCGACATTGTGTTCGACGAAGGGTGAGGTTGGGCGTGGGGCAAGATGGTGGACGACGGCCCGACTTCGGCGTACGACGACTTCACCGTCGAGTACGTCCACTTCGAGGGAGCTGGGGGAGTGGGCAGCTCTTCTTCGCCAAGCGCGCCTACCCCAGTCTCCGAGTCTCCACCGACTCCAACGACTGTGACGTCGGCTGCGACGAGTTCCCCACCGCTACCACCACAGCCGGCCACGCCACGCACTCCGGCGCCGACAGCTACTCCAGGCACGTCTACACCAGCACCTGCGCATGTCGAGCACAACCCGGTGGAGTTCGCTACTCCGCTCCCTCACGACGAGGAGCGCGTCGACGCGTACCACGACGGCGAGCCGTTGAGGTATCGCACGATGGAGGACCTTCTCGGCGACGCACCGGTGCCGGGACTGGTGCCTCACGACCTGGAGGCACAGTTGCATCTTGCGTGCGACAATAGCGAGCCTCGCTCCTTCGCTGAGGCTGAGGGACATGCGGCATGGCGCGCCGCGATGAAGCTAGAGATGGATGCGGTTGAGAAGAACCGCACTTGGAACTCGCTGACCTTCCTCCCGGATACCGCGCGATCACCTTTAAGTGGGTGTTCAAGCTGAAGAACGATGAGGCCGGTGCCATCGTCAAGCACAAGGATCGCTTGGTGGCACGCGGGTTTGTGTAGCAGGAGGGGATCGACTTCGACGATGCCTTTGCTCCCGTTGCACGGATGGAGTCCGTGCGTCTCCTTGCGCTGGCTGCCCAGAAGGGCTGCGCGTCCACCACATGGATGTCAAATCGGCGTTTCTCAACGGCGACTTGAAGGAGGAGGTCTACTTGCACCAGCCGTCAGGATTTGTCATCCCCGGCAAAGAGGGCAAGGTGCTACGCCTGCGCAAGGCACTCTACGGCTTGCGGTAGGCACCACGGGCGTGGAACGACAAGCTGGATTCCACGTTGAAGGGGTTGAGTTTCGAGCAAAGCCTGTACGAGGCGGCCATCTACCGGAGGGGCAACGGCAGCAATGCCCTGCTGGTGGGTGTCTACGTCGACGACTTAGTGATCACGGGCACCAAGGATGCGGAGATGGCAGCGTTCAAGGAGATGAAGGCTACTTTTTAGATAAGTGACTTGGGGCCTCTCTTTCTACTTGAGGATCGAGATGCATCAGGACGACTCCGGCATCACACTTCGACAAACCGCCTACGTCAAGCGCATCGTTGACCTAGCTGGGCTCACCGACTGCAACCCAGCTCTCACTCCGATGGAGGAGAGGCTGAAGGTCAGCCGTGACAGCACGACAGAGGAGGTGGATGCCACGCAGTACCGGCGCCTTGTGGGAAGCCTTCGCTCCCTCGCCCACACGCGGCCGGACTTGGCGTTCTCCGTCGGCTACGTCAGTCGGTTCATGCAGCAACCGATAACGGAGCACCAGCAGGTCGTCAAAAGGATCATCCACTATGTTGCGAGGACTCTTGACCATGGCCTCTACTACCCGAGGTGTCCCGGGGCGGCACATTTCATCGGGTACAGCGACAGTGACCACGCTGGCGACATCGACACTAGCAAGAGCACGAGCGAGATGCTTTTCTTCCTCGACAAGTGCCTTGTTAGCTGGCAGTCGGTCAAGCAGCAGGTGGTGGCCTTGTCCAGCTGCGAGGCTGAGTACATAGCGGCTTCCACCGCTTCAACTCAGGCGCTCTGACTCGCTCGACTGCTTAGTGATCTCTTTGGCAGAGACACTGAAGCAGTGGAGCTCAGGGTGGATAGCAAGTCCGCTCTGGCCTTGACAAAGAACCCTGTTTTTCACGAGTGCAGCAAGCACATCAGAGTGAAGTACCACTTCATCCGAGGCTGCTTGGAGGAAGGGAGCGTCAGGGCAAGCTACATCAACACCAAAGACCAACTTGCTGATCTTCTCACCAAGTCCCTTGGTAGGATCAAGTTTCAGGAGCTTCGCGCCAGGATTGGGATGATTCAAATCTCTCAGAAGACGCATAAGACTTAAGGGGAGAATGATGGAATAAGTCTAGTGCAGACGCTTTATGCTTTATGCTTTGTGCTTTACGCCTTTTCGCTTTAGCATCTTAGACTAGCTTTTCAGCTTTTTGCTTTAGCATTTTAGACTAACTTTTCAGTTTTATACTTTAGCATCTTAGACTAGCTTTTCAGCTTTATGTTTTAGCATCTTAGACTAGCATCTTAGCATATGCTTGGCTACCCACTAAGCCTATATATATGTATCCTCAACCCCTTAGGTTGGTAATGGCATTGTAGTGAGTAATAAACATGAAGAGAGTTACCCCCAACACTAAGTGTCATTCAACACAATGCGAGTGTTGCGTCTAACATAGTTAAAGCGAGAAGTTTGAAAATCTAAAGCGACACTTATTTTAGAATGGAGGAAGTATTACTTATAAATTGCATGAATTTATATTTTTCATATGTTTATCATTAAAAATATAAATTATGCTTAAAATACTCAATGCATTCGATTTTTTTGAAAAACAGAGTATTTTGGACTCATATTTATAATTTTTTAATCATAAACATATGGTAAATATAAATCATGCAATGTATAAGTAATATGTCTGATAGATCTTTTAGATTTCAAGTTAGATATGCATTCTTGGCTAGGAGCAAATGGGGGTCATGGCACGAAAGGGAAGCAAAATTAAATTTAGTGGCGGATAAGGGAAAAGTAAACTTTCCATGGCGAATAAAGGATGAGTATAATTTTGAATAAGGAATTTCCTCTGGGAAAAACCATGACTGGTTGAAGTAGGTTAGCAGTTGATGCCCACTGCTGCTGCCTGTTTCCAGGACTTCAAAGCAAGGTCGCAGCCAGAGAGGGTCCAGGGATCAACTTAGTGTCGAAAATGATTTGGTCCTTACCATGTGGGGCATTGCTCCATCTATCTATCCATGTGACATGACTAGGAATCTAGGCACTGTATGACATGAATTGGAAGGGGATTACAGTGGCAAATCTATTGGAAGTGGCGGAAACAGGGTCTGATCGATTTAGTCTGCTTCTCCTTCACCTCCTAATGCTCAGCTGCACTAGTGTTTATATCCCCCACCTGGCGGCTAGGGTACTAACCACTCCCTATTATTTCTCCAGATCCTATTCTTTAGTTGACTAATCTAACGAGCTGTGCCGGCTGGCTCTATCAACTAGAGGCAGCCTCACCCCTCTTCTTCCTAGTGTACTGCTACCCAATGAAGGAATCCACAATACCATGACAAAGGTGTATTAAAGAGCTTTTTATTTAGATCGCAACAAGTTTCTCTCAATCTTAAGGTTATAATAAATTAAAATTGACATTTTAGGAAACCTATGTCAATTGTTCTCTTTGAATTATTGGCACTACATTGCTGTTTTCTCTAAAAAAGAGTTACATTATTCCGTAGTTTAGTGTTGTTTCTGGTAGTCCTCCAACCCCACCTCGGTTTGGGTACTCTTGTGATTTATATGAGACATTTGGATGTCAGGATGTCTTCCACTCCATGCTCTCATTTTTGGTTTTATGTTTTATGTCACCCATGCCTCTGCTATATGTGTTTTCCTTCGCAATCTCACAAAAGTGGAACAAGTGTTTTCTGGGGATAATAAGTTGTTCATTGCATAGTATGCTTGTTTTACTTGATGGGATTAAATTATTATATTTTTCATTTTGTGGAACATGTTTTTTAGAAGATATATTGGTCCTATATATTTTGACATGCCATCATATTAGGCTATTTTTTTTCCCTCCTGGAGCAAAACCGTCACTATTTGTAGAAAACTGTTTCAGTTACTGGAGCAATTCAGCAAGAGTGATCCATGGGTTCGACGATCCGAACCAAAAATCGATGATGTGCAAAATAAGCCTGAAGAATATGATGTATCCGAGCTAGAAGGCCTGTTATTCTCTGAATTTTTGAGAGCTAGATTTACACCCAGGTATGGATTTATTAGTCTGGATTCTCTATCCCTGTGGCTAACTTGAAACAATACAGCCTACCTAGGAGGAACTAGGGAGATTTAGTTAAGAAGAAATAGGCATCCAAATTAGTGTGAAAGAAAACTCGAACATGGTGATCTGGGTGTATACTTCTACCCTTTAACCAACTACGCTAGCTAGGCCCTATCATTCAAGGCATTTAATTTTTCTCGTGGAAAGCCTGACAGTCCGCACTATTAGTGGAATTAATCACTTTGATTGAATATCATTGATCAGGATGATTACATATATAGGCAGCTACAGTTTCAAGAAAAAACATATATAGACAGCCTGGGGTGGCAGCAAACCTAGCCGCGGTTGCATGAGCCTGTAGCTATGTACATGGGCCGTGATGACGTAATTACAGAAAGGCTAAAGCCTATTTACATTTACAAGTCTAACACCCACAGAGCAAATATGAGGGGGGTGTGTTCGTCCAATGGGTGCAAAGATTTTTTATGCATGGGTGCGAATATAGTGCATAATTTAGCTCTAATTGCTACTCCCTCTGTTCATAAATAACTGTCATTCTAGCTCCGGGTGCGGGAATTAAGAAAAAGTATTGGGAAGAGAGAAATGTGTATTGGAAAGAGAGAAAGTGTATTAGAAAGTGAGAAAGCTGTGTTGGGAAAAGAGAAAGTATATTGGGTAGTGGGAATGACAAGTATTTAGAAAGAAATTTTGAAGGCTAGAATGACAAGTATTTGTGAACAGAGGAAGTACTAATATCCTTTTTCCATGGGTGCGGCTGCACCCACAGCCATGACTATAGATCCACCCATGACGTGATTAAAGAAAGGCTAAAGCCTAATTACATTTACAAGTCTAAGACCCACAGTTGTCTTAAAAAAAAAAGCTGGTCAGATTATTGACATTGGAAATATTAGTGTGCATCTAAGTTTTGGTACACGCTGTTAAGAGTATAAGAATCTAGTTATAGTCCTTTTCCTATTTTTATTTGCCCTCATGTACCCATATATAGTCTCCATGGGGCTGCAATTCAATACAAGTGCTACTCATAACATTCATAACACATGCGAACACTCTCTTAAGGGTGATGTACTGCAAACAATGTTGGCTTGAACTCATTGTCAATCATTGAGGATTTGCTTGGTCAACAATTATTCAATTAATACCCGAATCTTCAAAATCATGGTTTGCATAGAGGTCCATTTGAATCTTACCACAATTTCTTTCCAAAGAAAAAGAAACAAAGAAGAATATTTGCATATTGTATTGTGTCACTCCCACCCTAAGTCTTGAAGCAATTCAATTTTAGATAGTCACACTTGGCAGGAATTGCAAGCCATTGATTGCAAGTTTCATTTTCCTTTTGATAAGTTAATCATGGTGGCATAAATTTGTATTGGTGTGTAAATTATGCATGGGTATGCGAAGTGGTAATTCCTTAAAGAAATTTTCATGGCATGTAAATTATGCATTATAAATAACGCAGGTTTCTTTTTTGTTTGTTGCCAGTTATGTGATGGGTACAGCTGCAAATTTTTGGTTGGCACTTATGGATCGGCTCTTAACAGAAAATGTTTCTGAGAGTGAACGAAATGTGTTAAGAGAGGATATGCTTGACTTGGTTGACATTTACTATTTGGCTTTGGATGCCCCGAAGGAGGGAAATAAGGTTATTTTCATTCCCTTACAAGTTTTGTTTTGTAGCCATCCTCGTTCACTGTCCATAAGCTCCCATTACCTTTTATGTGATCAAACCATACATGAAAGATAAAAAAAGCTTATGCATGTATTAAAAATATATCGACTCGACTTTTAAAGCCCGAAACATAAGATCTGCCTTCCAAATAGGTCGGTGTTCCTGCCAAGCTGAAGGTCACGAAGTACCCACATTTTATGGAACGGGAACAGAAATTTTCCTATCACTCAGCGTCTGTGCTGGGAAAAATTTATGATGAGGTGAAATTACAAGAGTCTGAAACTGTTTCCCCAATCAGTAAGTTACGGCCAATTCTCTAATTCCCGTTCAAAACTGTTCAAAACGACAGCATTTATCAATTTTATTATCAGAGATAACGCCTCTCGAATGCTTCACCGAGGAAGCGGTAGCTGAAGAGTACAAGTTCCGCTGGAGGTGTCTTTATCAGGAGTACTTGAAGGAGAGCGCACCACTCTGTCAGGTGGACGATAAAGATATCAAGAACACCAAGTTCCGGGCACTCTACGAAAAGTACAAGCGGGTAAGCATCTCACCCTCCCCACTCGCTGGAACGGAACCCTGAAACGGCTGTGCCAATGGGTGAGACTTGTTAAACGTCTCTGGCTGCAGATTCTGTACGACGCCGAGGAGTTCGAGGCGAGCCTAAGGAGCCACCCCGAGCTGTTCCAGGAAGCCTGCGCGATATACCAGGTGGTGTACCAGCTGGCGATGCCCCGGAACGAGGTCCGCAAGTGCGGCTTCGTGTGGAAGGTGGCCGGCCGTGCGCTGTGCCGGCTCTACGCGATGAAGCGCGGCGGCGACACGGCGCTCTGCTCGTTCCCGGTCCTCGAGGGCGCTTTCAGAAGGCCTCGCGCGTAGGGTCGCGTCGCTGCCTGCCTCTAGTGGACTGGTAGTAGCAAAAAGGAATCGAGATGAACCTGTAAAAGCTTAGTCGACCTGGTCGATATGGGAGTTATTTTCAGGTTCCAGTTGATGCGACGAGCCTGCAAGAGCATCTCCAGATACTTTAAAATGATTATGTGCTTTAAAATTTAACAATATACAGCAGAAAAATGCTCTAGCAGATACTTTAAATGAGTCTGATGTTGTCAAATTTTTTAGATATCATTTATAATTATTCCTCCGTGCTTTATATTTAAAACATGGAACATGGTGCCGGTTCTTTACCATGGTTCGTGCTTGGAAGGGGCCCAACTGCCACTCTCGCCTCCAGCTTCACCATACCGTCTGGCCACTCTAAGCTAACTACCCCACCACCGAAATTTGCTATGTAGCTACAAAACTCGCTGTCTAGGTTCTCCAAGCTCGATGTCTACTATGGTCGTGGCTTGTCTCCATCCACTTATCATCGAAGCCATGCTTGTGCACTGGTCCTACTTTATCCTCTCTGAATGCGATTTTTGCAGCTGACATCGTGGAAGAGCTTGGCTCGTCGGCATCCTTAGGCAACGACAACAATGTCGTGGATGCTATGAGCAAGACGCCTAAGGCGTTCGTGTTCATGTTGGTGTGGTGTTGAGTGTCGGCAAGCTTGTGAAGCTAGACAAGAAACCAGACATGAATTGCACACGGATGGACCGATCGGTGGTCGTGCTTAGTTCGTGATCTCATGTCAATCTCAGCATCTCGACAAGATCTTCCGGGGATCAGCAGCGCACGGTTGGAACCTGTCTCCTCGATCGGCATGGCAAAGATGTAACACATACTTTGGCAACGAGACCGACTTCACGTGGCGCGCGTCCGGGTCGAAACGGGTCTCGGCTGGCCAGCGAACCCTAAACTGAAACTGATCGGATGTCAAAACAAAGGGCCTGTTAGTTCCGTGTCACTCTTCATTAGAACGTACGACCACTGCTAGCTGGGTGAACCAACTGCACGAATTGCAAGGATCCGGGCAAGATTAGAGGTGAAAACGGGCGGGCGAAAATAAACCAGATTGAATTAGGAATTCTATTCATTTTTAAACTAAAATTTAGTAAAATCTAAAATAATTTGTTAAAAGATCCGTGCTTTTAACACCCTTAGACAAGATGTGATCAGACAGTATATGCGAGAGAGGCACCACGTATGACAAGCGAATCTGTGAGTTGAGATCGATGCTGCCTTGAGGATCTTGCCGAGCCAGTTTTGCAAATGCGATAAGAAAAAAGACCATTCACGACGTCGACTGACAAACCCCATCGCACGGCCAAGCAAAGGTCGTTCGCAAACACCTTGGGATGGTCCTCCAATTTGGAGAGCGCAGCCACGTTTTTCCACGAAAGTGACTGATGCGCAGGTCTGTGCATATCTCCTACTCTTTCCGTTCCAAATTACTTCGTGTTAGGTACTATGGACCGGTGGTTCATAGTCAGTGGCCATGTCGGCTTGCTTGCTCTTCGGGGCTGCCAGTATAAAAACGAAGAAAGCATCGATGGGAGCTATCGAACAATTATCCAAAGTCATTGTACTGTTCTTCTTCCCCAAGTCACTCTCTCCCTGATCTTCTCTGTATCTCCTTCCTACCCTGGTTCTTCGCTTTTTCTTCCTCCATTCTTGTCGAATCAGAGTGTGTTGCTAACATTTGGTATCATAATCATCGATCCTCGGCGCCATGGAACTTGTTGACGTTGAAATCAGGTTCGAGCCAACACACCGCTCGCACGTTCGTGTGCAAGAACGTTAACGCTTCTTCCATGTCGGATTTGGACAGCACTTAAACAACTCCGCCTCGAAAAAGACTCTGTTGGAGGAGGATCGTGTTAGGGTTGATCCGGGCTCGGTGAGGGCAGCCGGATCGCCTTCAAATATCATCGAGACGAAGCAAGAACAACAAAACAGGGTCGAATAAGAGAATTAGATTTTAGAGAGACAAAAACGTAAAGACAAATGATAGGTTTCATTGAGATGATCCTTGTGACATTCCAAATTTTAGCCCAAATTTTAGGACAAGTTAAAAATGCAAAATTCAAAATTTTTCTAAACAATCACTCTAACATTTTTCTTTCTCCTTCTCACCTTCTCATTTTTTTTCCTATTTCAAAAGGAAAAATCCTCACTAAATTAAAACATAGCTAATTTGGAAATTTCAAAATATTAAAATTTGGAAGTGTGACAAGTGTGTGTCTCTTTTGTTTTGTTGTTTTTACTGTTTGTTTTGTTGCATTGCATTTGAATCCTAAACCCACCAAATCCTTTTGAATTCCAAAATCCATTTAGGTCCTTTGAATTCGAGTCAAATCACAGCCCCATCTTCTTTTCCTTCCTCCCATGCTATTTGTATTCTATTTATTGAAACAATTCAAATTTGAATTCAAATTTGAACAAAATTCCTTGAATCCTGAAATATTCAAAATTCCAATTTCAGCCATGGGCCGCTTTCTTCCTTTTCCCTCCTCTGGCCCAGCTCCCCTCCTTCCTTCTCCTCACGCCAGGCCTAGCCGCTAGCCGGCCTAATCGGCAGCCCAGCTCCCTTCTTCCTCCTCCCTCTACTCCGCTCTCGTCGCCTGGCATGGCTCGGACGCCTGCACGCGGGCAGCCAGCCAGCCACGTGCCCTCCCACATGCTTCGCCATCTATGTCATGCTCGCCGCGCGTCCAACCACGCGCAGCCTGCCCCGGCACCATGTCGCTCTTTTCCCGACAGCCGTGAGTGCCATAACGCGCGCGCCACCATGACACCGTGCATACACCCGTCGCCGGCGTCCTCCGTGGCCTCCCCGGAACAACTGAGGCGGCAGTGAGGACCGCCGCGCCTCCCTCACTCTTTCCCCCACGCAATCCTAGCCTCAATCCCGCTGAATCGCTCACCAATTTCCCTTTTCCTCTTTGGCCGCCCCCGCTTGTCGAGCCGGCTGCTGCCTGCAATTCGCCGCCAATGCAGCTCGAATCCGCTCCCATCTGAGTCCTGCAGCACCGCCCGAGGTCACTGCCTCCCTCTACAGGCGCCTCGAGCTGTCTGCGCCCCTCCTGCACCCTAGCGCCGCGTGCCGTCGTGGCAGGCAACTCCCTCCCTGTCGACAGCATTGTATCGCGCATCCCTGGCTCGTCTGAGCTCATGGGTATCCTCATGGCGCGCCCACAAGCTCCTACGCCGAAACCCGAGCCGCCTACGCCTTCCCTGCGGCCTGGCGACGAGCGCCGCCGCCGTCGTGGTGTCTCTCCGTCGCCGGCGCGCCACAACCCGTCCCAGGCCACCCTAAGCACACCAAAGCAATCTCCGCCCTCATCTACCCCTCCTGTGCTCTCCTTGTGCCTCGGAAACCTCTTCCCAGCCGCCCTTGGCGAATGCCGCCGCCGCCGCACCCTGGCACGCGCGGCGCCGCACCTCCGGTCATTTTTCCAGCGACGGTAGTCCCATAGCCGGATTCGCCTTGAGATCCTCCACCTTCCCCACCTCCTTCAAGCGTGCCTCGGCCTCCGTGGCGCGTTTCCCGTTTTCCGGCGAGCCTCTGGCAATGGTGCCGCTGGCCTCCTCGTGTCCGGCCACCGCCGGGACAGCCGGCCAGCTCCCTACCGTGCGATTGAAGTGGAACGGCCAGGATCAAAAGCTCCTTACCTCTTCACCCTTTAAATCCAAACCCTCCATTCCAAAATCCACGGCAGAGATTAGATCGCGCCCCCTCTAGTTATGTTTAAATCTCAGCCGTCCTTCATCCATCCGACGCCCCAGAGAAATCCGAGCCACCAGCCCCACGGACCAGGGAAGACCTGCAACCATGGCCCACATGTTGGTCTGACAAAGTAAAATACTATGGCCACACCGTTCAGTGCACACCGCGCAACTTTATCCTTCCTTTTCCCGTACAAGAATAATTCCCGAGAAAACCAGAAAATAACCCTTTTGCATTCAGACCCTTATTCTCTCATAATTACATTCTAGTCCCTGTCATTTCACTAGAAACTCCCTGAACCTTCTGTTAAACCACAATTTAGCCCCTACACTTCTACACCTACGCCCTATATTTTTCCATATCTACAGATAGGTCCCTGTAGCTTTCTGTTCATTCACAAATGGGCCCCTACGACCTTTCCATTAATTTCAATAAGGTCCCTATGGCTTCCCTACACATTCAAACTGCCATATTTTCTTCGCTTTAACTCCATTTTCGACGATTCTTAAGCCATTGGAATCGTTGTCTTGTGCTCTACCACATCAAATTATACAAACTTCAGCCACTCTCTGAACACGCTGGTTTTTATTAATAGTAAATTTTATTGGAGTTGTTTTCATACGTGCCTTTTACCGCGATCTATTCTTTAGCATAGCTCATATTAGCTAAGTGTGCATCCCACCTTTTTAGTATGACTTTATAGAATCATTAGCATGCATAAGTGCGCATATCCATGTCAGTTCTAAGTAATTTAGTTCAAAGTAGAAACATATAGTTAAGTAATTAATTGCTAGTTGCTAGTAATGCATGATTTCTTTCCATGATAGTACATACCTTGCTAGCTTTAGTAGTTTAATTTCATAAATTAAACTAGGTAATTAATCATTAATCACTTATGGTGATACATTCATATAGTTATAAAGTAGATAATTAACAATAACATTCCCTTCACTGCACTGTAGTTAATGTCATCTACTTAGTGTGATAGTTTAGTTATAGATGTGAATTAAGTAGTTAGTTTAATCATTAGGAAGCACGTACAACGCATCGCATTGCCATAGTACACGTGCCACCTATTAGCACTAATAAGTAAATAGCTAAGCACTAGATCACCTATGGTCATATTAGAAAGTAAGCATATATTGATTAAGTATACATATGCATTTCAACCTACATTAATGTGCATTAGTGCATGTGACACATTAGCTTCAATAGTTTATTTATAAGAATAGAAATTAGGAGCTAGTTGCTAGTAATCACATGCATTAGTATGCACTTAATACATGTGCCACTTATTGACTTTAATTTAGTAGTTAATTATGTAAATTAAATTTAATAGATAATTTTTAATCTCATAGAATAACTTGCATATTGCACTTAAGCGTAAAATTATAAGGTGCAGTTCATACTTCATGCTCTCAGCCTGCGTTAGAACATGTGTAACCTATTAGCTGTAGTAGTTTAAATGTAAGGTTCGTAGCTA
>BCLH01002086.1:18842-40626 GCA_001602315.1 Zoysia pacifica
CATTAAGCACTAGGAAGCAATTGCATATTACGTCTAGGTTGCATGCATATTAAAATTAAATAACATATTAAATGGAACGCATATGCATCTCATCCTGTACTGATGCACGATAGGACATGTGCCACCTAATAGCTTTATTAGTATGATTATAACAGTAAAATCAAGTAGATAAACATGATTCACCATTAATCACATAGATGGGTAAAATCAAATGATTAGATATCTGATAAGTAAAAGCTTCATGGGTATTAGAAACTAGATAATTATTAAATAGACCAACCTGCCTTAGCCTGCAGTGATAGGAGTATTATTAGATAGCCTGAATAGTCTAGTATAGAAATAAAGTAATTAATCTCCAATCACAATAGGTCTCATGCATATTATGGGTATGATAGTGTATGTGCCACCAGTCGGCATTACTAGTTTAGCTACAAAGATAGAGTCATGTAATAAATCTCTAAGCACTAAAAGTTACACGTTAGAAACTTAATAATTAACTAGTACATTATACACTCCACTCCTGCAGTTCATACCATTTATACACACACACCTCTCACGTGTTTGTATATGAAGGGCTGGGGATAAACCTAGTTACGTACATGTTATTGCTTATACTACACTTATACACGGGAGGAGCACGCCACATTGGTCATTCCCCGTCATGTGTCACACTGGCATATAGTATCATTAGGGAAGCCCTGACGATGATCCGATCCATATAGTACACCCATGTAATCATCTAAGTAATAAATAAAAATGTTTAAAATAATTTAGAATGCAATAGCCATCACCTCATGCATGATCATTGTCAATGGTTTTCTTTGCACTCCATTTGGTTCTTATTCGGAGTTCATTGAATTTTATCGCTTCTTCTCGAGTTTCGTTTCTTTTGCAGTAGTTTCATTAGGTTTTTTTTTCGTGTAGATAACGCTGAGTGTAAGGAAGAATCAAGCTTCGAGAGGAGCTAGAAGGACTGCGTGTAAAGAGAAGCACGAAGAATTGGACGCGAAGCCAGAGAGTGAAGATTAGGAGTTGCAGGCAAGCTCTAACCCTTGATCATAATGAACTTATATTTTACTAATGCTCCTATAGTGCTTATCTTTTCTGTTATACATAATATTTTGATTTAAAACATTGTTTAGTTATAATCCTACTTGATTGATTGTTTACTAATATTAGTGTTAGTTACTAGATATTAATATTAACTACCTTAATTACCCGTTGACGATACCCTTCTTGTTAACCATAGGATACCGTCGTTAAAATACTTTATCGAACAAAAAGTTTCCTTGTTATTAAAATGCTTAGGACCTCAATTGCGGTGTCTCGCACCGCCACACCATGCACCATTTATTTACAAAATACGTTAAGCTGTGTTTGGTGGTGTATGTAAAATAAAATGGGGTAGAATTAGTGCAACTAGTGATAGGTGAAGATGGATGATTTTGGTTGTGGGGTGGGGCTCACAAGAGGTGATGGTGATAGGTGTGTAGGCTTCGGTTTGGTCCATCTACCGTGGACGAGCACGCCACCCCTGTCATATAAAGACCGGTTCATTAGTTCTCGACTTAGCAATTTCGTGCAACCACAGAACCCGACAAATGGAAGGGACTTATCCCTGCTATGTAGGCATTCCACATTGAACCACTAGGAGGTCGGTAGGACACAAAAGGCCAGGAGCAAGGCGTGAGATAACTCGCTGTCGGGTTTTTGATCATGTAATTGCCCACGTCATGGGATCGTAAACCTACGGATATAACCTTTGGTTTGGTAATACCCGGCGTAGTAGGGGACCAGAAAAAGACATGACTGTGGTAGATCTTCACGATCCGGCTCCGAAAATGTACCGTCGCATCATCGGGAGTGAAACCCCGATGGATAGCGCCTAGATACGTCTTGGGTGGAATTTGTGGAAGGCTATGTAGTTGTGGGATAAGCGTTATGCAACTCTGTTGATCAGGAGGAGCATAACCTGTGGGTACAGTGTACAACCTTTGCAGAATGTAAAAATCCTTTCGTAATAGCCGTAGTCACGGTATTGACATGCTACTTGTTCAGGTATCCTACGATTAGTTTTTCTATGATATCCTTGGTACGTGAGTGGGTGTAGGTGCCCGTGTTTTGAAAAGTGTCTGGATGGGATAGTGGAGGCCTTTTCAGTTAAAATTTGAGAACTGGCGAACTGATGGAAATGGTTTATTCTCCCCCAGGTCCAACATACTAAAATATGGACAACAAAGGTTTTTACTTCCCTTTGAAAATCTTCTGTAGTGAACTCTGCATAAAAACTAACTTTTCGCAAAATCGAACCCCGTAGCCTCATCCTTGCTACAACCAAATGTGCATCTATGCATACGCCCTTGCTTAGTGTTAGAGCTTGCTGAGTACCTTATGTACTCACCCGTTTGCATTTGTTGTTTTAGACAGAGAGGACCGCGTAGGTGAAGACGTGCTGAGTTTTCGTTCTGCTTCCCAAGTCTGCTTGTGGATTTGAGCTTTGGTGTTCCACTGCATGCTTCGCTTTTAGCTGGTCGACTGGTGTAGGATCATAGAGATACTCACCGCTTTGCTGCTAAAAGTTCTGTCTCAGGTATCTATTTTTCTTTTTTGAAGTATGCTTTTGATATACATTCTCTTGTGTATATGCATATCAGCTACTGATTCGAAGACTGATACGTGTTGTACAGTGCATACTAGAAATGTGGTGTGACAATCCTCAATCGGCCATAGGCCTTTGTTTTATAGAGGAGAGATGGTCTTATCTCGCAAGACAACTAATCTCATAAGTTAGGAAAGAAATTAGAATCAATATGCTGAAAATGTTCTTAAATCAGCATTACCAGAGTCTCTAATAAAATGCCGGACACTCCGGTGATCGGAGTCTCCGGTAAGATGCCGAAGGTTTCGTCGTGTAATTCCGAGAACTTGAGAGTGATACTCTGACAACGTGCCGGACACTCCAGTGGGCTAAGTGCCCGAATTCGAGGGGGCTCGCCGAGCACTCTAGCAACGTGCTGGACACTCTGATAACATGCCGTATACTCCGGTGGCCCTGTGAGTTTTGGGTGTCAACATATGCCCCTCCCCTCCCCCCGTCTTTTGGTGAAGTTCCTACACCATAAAACATTTAAGCACCCAAAATCCTCTAAGGCCGATGGTTTTCTTGCCCCATCGTCCATTGTATTCAACTTTGGCAACGATGTTCTTCACATCGGCTACTTTTCTTTTATGCTTCTTGCCATACACTTGGATGATACTTTTTCAAGTATCTTCCGTTAAAGGCCCTAGGTAATGATTCTCCACGAACATCTTCCAATATGTATGCGTTTTCGGTGATGACTTTTACTATTCGGTATGGCCCTTTCTAACTAGGAGACCATGTTTCGAACTTGTTGCTTCTTGAGCCTACGGGCAAATAATTTTTCAAACCAATTCGCCCACCTGAAAAGTTTTGACTTTCACTTTCTTATTATAGGCTCTAGCAACTCTAGCCTTGTCTCTCTCAATTTCTTTCAAGGTATTTAAACGCTTGTTGGTGACTTTATCGATATTGTCTAGCATTAGAGTTCTATACTCATCGGTGGATAAATCATTTTGTTTGGCTAACCTTAGAGCTCCAAGATTTACCTCGACAGGTAAAACGACCTCTTATTCATACACAAATTCATAGGACATTACCTTAGTTGCCCTGTGCCTAGATATCCGATGAGCCCACAATGCTTCCGATAAGACTTCATGCCATCTCTTGGGATGATCCTCTATCATTTTTTAATGAGTTTAATCAATGTTTTGTTACTAGACTCGGCCTGACCATTAGCCTGAGCATAATATAGAGGTGAATTGAGTATCCTAATTCCGTAGGATTCGGAAAATGTTTAACATGATTGGACGTAATGGAAGTACTAGTCGGTAGTCAAAATTTAAGGTATACCGAATCTATGAATAATATGCTCGGTAAGAAACTCAATTACCTCTTTGTGCGTCATGTTCTTGAGAGCCACCGCTTCGATCGATTTGTGAAGTAATCCATCGCGACCAACACGAAACGATGTCTCTTCGAAGATGTTGGATGTATTTGTCCTATGAAGTCCAATTCTCATCCTCGAAATGGCCATGGTTTTATAGTGGGGTTCATCATGGCTGCGTGTGTCAATTGAATGTTTTCAAATCTTTGGCACTCTTCACATCCTTTGTAGTAGCGGTAGCAATCGGCAATTATGGTTGGCCAATAAAATCTGGCCCTCTTTAACAACCATTTCATTTTTGGAGCGGATTGATGCGTACCACAAATGCCCTCATGAACTTCTCCCATAGCTACTCTAGCCTCATCATCACCAAACATTTCAAAAGCAAATCATCCCCCGTTCAGAGATATAAGTCACCATCGATCAAAGCATGCTTAAAAGTCACATGCCGAACTTTCCTATCTACATTTCGGATTGGGCTACGAATGTATGAAATTATGGGTGACCTCCAATCAAGTGATTCGGTACTATCACGGTTTGACGTGTTAGTGTTCGAATGGTCTAATTCCAGCACCTCAAACATCGATTTCTTATTGATTGAAAACCTACCTTTACTAACATTGTAACTTGATACTTGTTGAGCCAACTCATTGGCTTCACTGTTTTCTAGCTTAGCCACATGATGTATGTTGAATTCATTCATTCTTCTAATAATGTCTAGGCACTTATTTAAGATGGAATTTAATGATCCGTCTAAGCATTAAAAATTTCCAAAAATTTGCTGCACTACTAACAACGAATCACCGAAAGTCTCTATATGCTTAACCCCCATGGACTCTGACATCTCTAAACCGAACAACAATGCTTCATATTCAGCTTGGTTATTGGTGCAATCATACTCTAATCGGTTTGAGAATTCAATGTGTACATCATAAGGTACTAAAACCACACCAACATCTTGACCCTCTTTACAAACCGATCCATCGAAATATAACTTCCAAAGGGTAAAAGTAACATAAGCCACATTTAGATCATGTTCTAAATCAATCCGATGTTCAGTAATAAAATTAGCAACAATTTGGCCTTTCATGGATTTTAATGATTCATAAGCCAAATCATATTTGATCAATGTATAAGCCCATTTACCAAGCCTACCGCTAGAAATCGGCCTATGCAACATATATTTAATAACATCGGTTTGACAAGCAACCACACAAGTGCTAGATAGCAAATAATGTCTCAACTTGGTGCAAGTATGACAAGAAAAAGCATAGTTTTTCGATAAGAGTGTACCTTGTTTCCGCAACCACCAATAGTCGGCTCATATAGGTGATCAGGTACTCCTTTTCTTCGTCTTCTTGTGTCAAAAGAGCGCCAAGCACATCATCTTCCACCGCTACATAGAGACGGAAAGAGACTCCTCCCTTAGGCGCCCTAAGCACGGGTGGCGAAGAAAAATACTCTTCGATGTTCTCAAAAGCTTCTTGGTGTTTTGCCCTCAAGTAAATTCGGCTTCATTATTTAGCTGAAGAATAGGAGTAAATTCATTAATCTTTCCCGACAAGTTGAAAATGAATCAAATGAATCGCCTTAAGTAATTCATTTTTCCAAAGAAGCTTTGCAACTCTCTCACATGTAGGCGCTTGCACGTTACTAATTGCTTTTATTTTTTTAGGATCTATCTCTATGCACTTTTCATGAATTATGAAGCCTAAAAACTTCTCGACCGATACACTAAAAGCACATTTGAGCGGATTAATTTTCAAATCGAAACAACGCATTCGGTCCAAAGCGTGTTGCAAATCAGCCAAGTGAGAATCAAAAGCGGCCGATTTGATCACCACATCGTCTATGTAAACCTCCATCATAATACCAAACAAATCATAAAGGATAAAGTTCATGGCTCTTTAATATGTGGCACCCGTATTCTTTAACCCAAAAGTCATGACAACCCACTCAAACAATCCTACAAAAGCGGGATATCTAAAAGTAGTTTTAGACATATCCTCTTCGGCCATGAAGATTTAGTTGTATCCCGCATTACCATAAAAAAAACTAAGAACTCTATGGTCGGAAGCACCATTAATCAACATATCGGCTATAAGCATAGGATACTCATCTTTAGGAGTGGCTCTATTCAAATTTCTGAAATCAATGCAAACTCTAATCTTACCGGTGTTCTTCTTTTCCACCGGCACTATGTTGGATATCTACTCCACATACCTGCAAGGTCTTATAAATTTCGCATCAAGTAATCGGTTAATTTTGTCTTTAATCTGATCGAGCATATTCGGGTTGAATCTTCTCATCAGTTGCTTAAAGGGTCTAAAACCAGATTTTATAGAAAGCCGATGCTCAACTAGCTTGCGGTTCAACCCCAGCATTTCATTATAAGACCATGCAAAACAGTCCCCATATTCTTTTAGTAAACCGATTAACTTTGCCTTATAACCGGCCTTTAGATTTTTGTTTATATAAATTGGCCACGGATTATCATCGCTGCCAAAGTTCACCTCCTCAAGAGGATCGGCCGATGTGAATCTTTGTCCAACTTATCCATGTCCTCTATTTCCTCTATAGCTTCGCACATATTGTTCGTGTTGGACCAATAGTGCTCCAATGTCTTTTGCAACCAATCAAGATTAGACTCCACTAAACCACATTATATAGTTGAGCCGATTTTTCATTGGCTTTACATTGACGGGTACAAAACCATCTCTAGTAACACTAAGAAAATCATAATTTGTCAAGTCCAGACCAGTCAAGCACTTGACGGTGTCATGCGGCAAAGAAGATGATTCGGCTATAGCAACGCAAGCCGAGGCATCCGCATGAACAACCTCTACATCATCACCGACCCATTGTATCAAAAATTTATGCAATGTAGAGGGGACACATCTATTGGCATGAATCCAATGACGCCCTAAAATCAAGCTATAACTACCGCGCACATCGGCAACAAAGAAAGCGGTAGCCATGGTCTTACTGCCAACGGTGAGCTGCATAGAAGCGACCCCCTTAGCCTCAATAGGGTCTCCTCCTCTCACACCGTTCAAAGTCATGTTGGTTTGGATGAGCTCGTCATCGGCCTTACCTTGCTTCTTAAATAAAGAATACGACATTAGATTAACAATAGCACCGCTGTCTACAAGCATGCGAGAAATCGGTGTGCCATTAATATGACCTCTCACATAGAGAGATTTCAAATGGTTCTCTGATTCCTCGGGCTTTTCGAAGATGGCACTTTTTGGCCCAAAGTCGAATTATGCCATGACTTCTTGTTTCTTTATAAGCGAATAATCGGAAAGAGATAAGTAAATGGTGTTAATGTCCATACCTTCCTGAGGCAGTGTAGGCTCGTAGTTCAAGAGGTCATCGTCGTCGAACTCGGATATATCGATGTCTCCCATGGGCAAGGGCGCTATGGAGTCCTCTCCTAAGACGGCGTCAGCTAAACCAAGTGGCTTCAAAGTAGTCTCCGTTTCCTCCATCATCGGTGGAGTAGGGGCCTCGAGCTCCTTAACCCTCTACTGCTTACCTTGAGTGACCATTGACTTGATCTCGTTGAAGACCTCATTTCTATTTTTCTCCACCTCCTCTTCTCGTATCTTTCGGAGGCGCAGCCTTTGGAGCTTCCTATTTTGAGTGTGGGTCAAGCCAGACGGAAACCACCTCGGTTGAGTGTACTTGAAGGAGCTCTTGCTGCTGCTAGCTTCATGGTCATGGGAGGCCTTTTCGATCGGATCATCCAAAGTGATCGGCCCCTTGAAGACTCCCCCGATTTTGACATCGGTTGCGTCGATTTTCACGACACCTCTAGATGCACTCTCTTGATGAACAACAGTGGAGGGAGCAGGTTCGTTACCTTGTTTCGAGCGCCACTCTTGCTTAGACGCGGCAGTGGAACTCCCTCATTGATCCTTGATCGATCGAGATTCTATCCGATCCGGAGTAGGGTTGGAGAGCCTTGTGAAGATATCTCCTCTCGGTCCGTTTCACCTCGGATGAAATGGCAGGTATGGCATCGGTGAAATGGGCATCGGTGGCATAGTCATCGACGATACAGGCATCCGTGGTCCTATGTATGGATGTCGCACCGAGAACGGCGGGCAAAGCATAGGATGGAACTATGGCGGCATCACTCCGAAGCCATGTGGAGAAAAAGGAGGAGGAGGCCCGTGCACATTCACGGTTGGCCTCATCTCCTTCCTAGGTGGGTTGCCTCCTCTAGATGGTGATCTTGATCGTTTCATAGACCGATTATTCAAATCGATCTTTTGATTCTTGTACTTAGCTATGAGCCGGTCGAAGGTGATTTTAGGCCCCATCTCCCGATCCATGGCTTTGCCTTAATTTACCTTCCACTTGCCCACTTGAGGATTCTTCGGCTTTATCATCTTGGGCTGTGGAGTTTGCCCCCCGGGTCTAGAGCTTTGGATGGTGACTTTTAGAGACTCTTGACCATCGGAGGGCTTCTCGAGCACCACCTTCCTAGAGGCACCCTTCTCACTTAGAGAAACAGACATCTCATCCCCGATGATCACATTCTTACCTTTGGTTGTATTGGCTTGATGATGCCAAATCAACACCTTGGGGTTGAGCTCTGGTGGGTTGACAGGGAAAGGGTGCTTGTCGATCTGCATCTGTTTAAGACTCAATCGTTCTCATTAAGGACCGATTGGACCTATCGACGAAAAATATTGCAATCATTAGCAGCATGAGAATAAGAGTTATACCATTTACAATATGCCCTACGCTTAATCTTATTCGCCGAAGGTAAAGTATATGCAATCTTAATATATCCACTTTAGTGCAACTTGTCAAATATTTTATCACACTTGGCTACATCAAAGGAGTATTTTACGTCATCTTTTCGATTCTTATGAACCGGTTTCAGCGATTCGCAAGCTAACGATTTGGCCTTAGAGGGAAAAACAACTCGGCAGCCAAAATGTCATTGGAATCATTATCGGAGCTATCCGAATCACATTTCACAACGTGCACGCTACGACGGGTCTTGTAGTCATGTTTTATTTCTTTGCTTTACCTTTCTTGAGCTGAAGCCCTTTGTTGGAGGTGGGTGAGTGTAAGAAAATCGTACCCCACCAATTTTTCTCTAAGATGCGACTGTAGACCACTAAAAGCGAGATCGGCTAAGTCTTTTTCAGAAATTGATAAATTAAAGCATCGGTTCTTAATATCTCTCTAAACCGTTGAAGATAGTCAATGATGGAGCCAGAGTAAAAGTGATCATGAAATTTACGCTCTAACGACTCCCATGTGAAAATGGAGCCCGAGGACAATGATGAAAACTAAGAAAAAGCGGTTCCGGTTAGTGATAAAGAAAACAACCGTACTTTCAAAGCTTCACTAAAATCCACTTCTCCTAGTTGCGCTACGTATTGACTAATGTGTTCTCAAGTGGTTTTGCTATCTTCACTATTGAATTTGACGAAGTTGGGAACACGCCATCCAAGGAGATACGGGACCGAATCAAAATACGCGGGGTATGACTTTTGATAAATTTGGTCTCTCCCCTTAAGGTCTACCCCTAACGTTTTATGAAATTGTTTGTTTAAATCTTCTTTAATGAGCGCCATACACTCCTCTATGTTGGCAATGGGTGGCCTAGTGGATGCGACCGGTGGTGAAGGGTGTAGACTTGTTTTTATGGCACTAAACAATTCACTAGGAACGGGGCCATGAGAGATACTCGTACCGCTTGGTGGGATAAGTGATGTGCTATATGCAATGGTACGGTAAAGATGGTACGGTAAAGAGGAACAAACGTAGGCAATTTATTAATCGGCTTGTAGCCGGATTGGAGATGCTAGTAATTGGCTCTACGCTAGCGAGAGACACTATCAAAGCGTTAGTTTGCACATGAGAGGGAAAACTAGATTGTTCACTAAACGAGTTAAACAGCATAACATATGGAGGTTGTTCTATACTAGAAGTAGTGGGCGTCGATGTACTAGTAGGACCTACATGTGTAACATGAGACGATGATGCAATACTAACATTCTTAGACTTAGACATATTCTCTTGAACCATGTATTGCGTATCGTTCGTTAAGACTTTTTTCATGTCGGCAAAGTAATATTTCAGATTTTCAAAAGTAATGGGAGGGTGAAAAGATGTCTTTACATTGGCAGCACCCATGGCTGCGTCATCGTCAACGGCCGAAAGAACAGGATCCTTCACTCGTCAAGTCACTGGAATGTCTGGCACATTATCGGAGGGTCCGGTAAGCCCTCTCAGGTTTGGGGCGCCTGGCTCGCCGAAGTGTCAACATAGTGTCAGATCATCCGGCAAGCCCTCTCGGGTTTGGGCGCTTCGCCCACCGGAGTGTCCGGCACTATGCCGGACTATCCGGCAAGCCCTCTCAGATTTGGGCTTTCAGCTCACCGGAGTGTCTGGCACCGTGTCGGACTGTACGGCAAGCCCTCTCGGGTTTGGGCTTTCAGCCCACCGGAGTGTCCGGCACCATGCCGAACTGTCCGACAAGCCTCCTCGAGTTTGGACGAACAGCCTACCGGAGTGTCCGGTACTATGCTAAACTGTCCGGCAAGCCCTTTTGGGTTCTTGGATTTACATGACGGACCTTCCGACATGTCGCTGGACACTCCGGCCACCGGAGTATCTGTCACTTTACTGGACACTCTGGTAGTGTCGATTTAGAAAAGTTTTCAGCAGATCAATTTCAATTTGTTTCCTAACTTAGAGGATCCATTGCCCTGCGGGATAAGACCATCCCGCCTCTAAAAAACAGAGGCCCATGGCTGGTTGAGGATATCCCAATTAAACCTCTCATTTGTCTTTATGTTTACGTTCTCTTGAAACCCTAATCCCCTCACTCGAGCCCTCTTGCTGTTGTTCCTTCGTCCTGACGACGACCAAAGGCGATCCGGCTGGCCTGACCGAGCCCGGATCAACCCTAGGGTGATCCTCCTCTGACGGGGTCTCTCCCGAGGCGGGGTTGTATAGGTGCCGCCCAAACTCGACGTTGAAGAAGCGCCGGCGTTCCCGCACATGGACATGCGAGTGGTGCATTGGCCCGAACCCGATTTCGACGTTAACACACTTTTTGGCGACTCCGCTTGGGAAGATTGATTCCAGTTGCACAAACCGAATCGTCGTTCTCCACCATGACCTCTCAATGACGAACATCGTCATGCCATCTTTGCAGAAGTTATTCGAGGAGGCTTGCAAGGCATTCTTAGAACGTCGGAAGGCCTCCAAGGAGGCGTGAAAGTCACAGGAAGAGTGGGAGCTTGGTGTGCTTAAGAAGGACCGTCAAAGCATGATCTCTCAAGTGAAGGAGCCCGTTCTTCCGACCGTCATCGACGACGCGGCCATGAGTGCTGTCAATGTGAGAACATCTTCACACCCTCCTGTTACTTTTGAAGACCTTTCATATTATTTTGCCGACATGAAAAAGGTCTTAACTAACGATATGCAATACATGATTCAAGAGAGCTTGTCTAGGTCATCTAAAAATGTTAGTATTGTATCATTTACTCATATTACACATTTAGGTCCTTCTACTAGTGTATCGACGCCTACCACGTCAAGTGTGCAGCAACCGTTGTATGACATGCCGTTGAACTTGTTTAGTGGATAAACTAGTTTTTAACCTCATGTGCAAACTAATGCTTTGGTAGTACCTTCCGCTAGCGTAGAGCCAATTACTACCATCCTCAATCTGGCTACGAGCCGATTGAATGAATTGGCCAATATTGTTCCTCCTTACCGTACCGTTGCTTATAGCATGTCACCAATCCCACCAAGCGGTATGGGTATTCCTCATGGCCCCATACCTAATGAACAGTTTAGCGCCATGAGAATGAACACATCCACTAGACCACCCATAGCGAATATAGAGGAGTGCATGGCTCGCATTAAGGAGGACTTAAATAAATAATTTTGTGATACACTAGGGGAAGACCTTAAAGGAAGAGATCGAATTTATCAAAAACTGTACCTCACATATTTTGATTCGGTCCCTTATCCTAACGGATGGCGTGTGCCCGACTTCGTCAAATTCAATGGCGAAGATGGTAAAACCACATGGGAATACGTTAGCCAGTACATCGCGCAGCTAGGAGAAACGAGTTCTAGTGAGGCATTGGAAGTATGATTGTTTTCTTTATCTTTAACCGGAACTGCTTTTTCATGGTTTTTATCATTGTCCCGGAGTTCCATCTATAGGTGGGAGTCTTTAGAGCGTAAATTTTATGACCACTTTACTTCGGGGACAATGAATTAAAGTTGTCACATTTGACATCGGTTCGACAAGAAAAAGATGAACCCGTCGTTGATTATCTTTGGCGGTTTAGAGAAGTTAAGAACCGATGTTTTAATTTAACAATTTTTGAAAAAGGATCTAGCCGACCTAGCTTTTAGTAGCTTACGGTCACACCTTAGAGAGAAGTTGGAGAGATACAATTTTCTTACACTCGCTCACCTCCAACAAAGGGCTTTGGCTCAAGAAAGCCGAAGCAAAGAAATCAAGCATGATTACAAGACCCGTCACAGCGTGCACGTCGTGGAATATAATTCGGATAGCTCTGATGATGATTCCAATGATATTTTGGTTGCTGAGTTTGTTTGGCCATCTAAGGCCATATCATTTGCTTGTGATTCGCTCAAACTGGTTCATAAGAATTGAAAAGATAATATAAAATACACTTTTGATGTAGCTAAGTGCGAGAGAATATTTGATGAGTTGCACAAAGGTGGATATATTAAGATTGCATACAATTTGCCGATTGCAATGTTTTTCATCGACAGATCCAACCGGCCCTTAATGAGAGATGATTGAGTCTTAAGGAGATGCAGATCGACAAGCCCCTTTCTCCATCAAAACTTTAGAGCTCAACCCCAAGGTGTTGATTCGGCTTCATCAAACCGATATAACCAAGGGAAAGAACGTGATCATCGGTGAAGAGATGCCTATTTTTTTAAGTGAGAAAGGTGCCTCAAGGAAGGTGATGCTCGAGAAATTCTCCGATGGTAAAGAGTCTCTTAAAGTCACCATCCAAGGCTTGAGACCCGGGGGGCAAGTTCCATAGCCTAAGATGATAAAGCCGAAGAACCCTGAGGTGGGCAAGTGGAAAGTGAACCAAGGCAAGGCCACGGACAGGAAGATGGGGTCCAAAAGTGTCTTCAATCGTCTCATGGCCAAGTACAAAAATCAGAAAATTGATTTGAACAATTGGTCTATGAAGCGGTCAAGATCACCACCGAGAGGAGGCAGCTTACCTAGGAAGGAGATGAGGCAAACCATGGATGCTCGTGGACCTCCTCCTCTTCCTCCCCATGGGTTCGAGGTACCATCGCCATGGTTTCCTCCTATGCCTTGCCTGCCATTCTCGATGTGGCATCTATACATGGGACCATAGATGCCCGTGCTACCGATGCCCATGCTACCGATGCCCGTTCCACCGATGTCATACTCACCATTTCATCTGAGGTGGAACGGACCGAGAGGAGATGTCTTCACAAGGCTCTCTGACCCTATTTCGGATCGGTCGGAGTTTCGACCGATCAAGGTACAAGGAGGGGGCTCTACTATTGCACCTAGACAAGAGTGGCGCCTGTAGCAAGGTAATGAATCTGGCTCTTCCACTTTTGTTCATCAAGAGAGCGCATCTGGAGGTGTCATGAAAATTAGCACAACCGATGTTAAAATCGGAGGAGTCTTCACGGGACCGATCACGTTGGACGATCCGATCGAAAAGGCTTCCCATGATCATGAAGCTAGTAGCAGCAAAAGCTCCTCAAAGTACATGCAACTAAGGTGGTGCCCGTCTGGGTTGACCCACACTCAAAAGAGGAATCTTCAAGGCTGTGTCTCTGGAAGATTCGAGAAGAGGAGGCGGAGAAGAATAAGGATGAGATCTTCAATGAAATCAAGCCAATTGTCCCTCAAGGTAAGCAGTGGAGAGCTAAGGAGCCCGAAGCTCCCACTCCACCAGTGACAGAGGAAGCGGCGACTGCTCCAAAGGCACTCGGTTTTGGCCGACGCCTATTGGGAGAGGACACTGCAGCGTCTTCGCCCAAGGAGGACATTGACATGTTTGAGTTTAACGATGACAACCTCTTAGACTACAAGCGTACACCACCTCGGGAAGGTATGGACATTAACATCATTTGTTTATCTCTTTTCGATTATTCTCTTGTAGAGGAAGAAGAGGTTATGGCACAATTCGACTTTGGACCAAAAAGTGCTATCTTTGAAAAGCCCAAGAAATCGAAGAACTATTTGAAACCCCTCTACATGAGAGGTCATATTAATGACACACCAATTTCTCGCATGCTTGTAGATGGCGGTGCTATTGTTAATCTAATGTCAATTCTTTGTTTAAGAAGCTAGGTAAGGCTGATGACAAGCTCATCCGGACCAATATGACTTTGAATGATGTGGGAGGAGGAGACCCTATCGAAGCTAAGGATGTCGCTTTTATGGAGCTCACCGTTGGGAGCAAGACCATAGCTACCGCTTTCTTTGTTGCTGATGTGCGCGGTAGTTATAGCTTGATCTTAGAACATGATTGAATTCACGCCAATAGATGTGTTTTTTCTACATTGTATCAATTCTTGATACAATGGGTTGATGATGCTGTAGATGTTGTTCATGCAGATGCATCGGCTTGTGTTGCTATGGCTGAGTCATCTTTTTTGCCACATGATACCATCAAGTGCTTGACCGGTTTAGACTTGACGGATTATAATTTTCTTAGTGTGACTAGAGATGGTTTTGTACCCGTCAATGTAAAGCCGATGGAAAATCGGCTCAATCATATAATATGATTTAATGGAGTTCAATCTTGATTTGTTGCAAAAGAGAGTGGAACACTATGGGTCCAACATGAACGATATGTGCGAAGCTATAGAAAAAATAGAGGACATGGATAAGTTAGGATAACAATTTACATCGGTCGATCCTTTTGAGGAGGTGAACCTTGGTAGCGGTAGTGATCAAGGCCGACTTTTATAAACAAAAATCTAAAAGCCGATTATAAAATGAAGTTAATCGGTTTGCTAAGAGAATATGTGGACTGTTCTGCATGGTCTTATAATGAAATGCTCAGTTAAGCAACTGATGAGAAGATTTAACCCGAACATGCATAATCGAATTAAAGAAAAAATTAACCAATTACTTGATGCGAAATTTATAAGACCTTGCAGGTATGCGGAGTAGATTTCCAACATCGTGTCGATGGAGAAGAAGATGAATATCCTTTGCCCATAGCCGATATATTGACTAATGATACTTCCGGCCATAGAGTTATTAGTTTTTTAATAGTAATGTGAGAAACAATCAAATCTTTATGGTCGAAGAGGATATGTCTAAAACTGCTTTTAGATGTTTCTATTTTATAGGATTATTTGAGTGGGTTGTTATGGCTTTCGGGTTAAAGAGTACGGGTGCCGCATATCAAAGAGCTATAAACATTATATTTCATGATTTGCTTGATGTTATCATAGAGGATTGTATAGATGATGTGGTGATCAAATTGGCTGCTTTAGATTCTCACTTGATCAATTTGTAACTCGCTTTGGATCGAATGCGCCGTTTCGGTTCGAAAATGAACCCGCTCAAATGTGCTTTTGGTGTATCGACAAGGAAGTTTTTTGTTTCATAATCCATAAAAAAGGTATAGATGTAGATCCTAAGAAGATAGAACTAAGAAGATAGAAGCGATTAGGAATATGCAAGCGCCTACGTGTAAGAGAGAGTTGCTAGAGCTTACAACAAGAAAGTGAAAGTCAAAACTTTTCAAGTAGGTGATTTGGTTTGGAAAACTATTCGGCCCGTAGGTTCAAGAAGCAATGAGTTTAGAAAATAGTCTCCCAGTTGGAAAGGGTCATATAGAGTAGTAAAAGTCATCGTCGAAAACGCATACATGTTGGAAAATATACAGAGAGAGTCATCGCCTAAGGCCCTTAACGATCGATACTTGAAAAAGTATTATACAAGTGTATGTCAAGAAGCTTAAGAGAAAAGAATGACCGATATGAAGAATATCATTGCTAAGAATAATGCAATGTCCGATGAGTCGAAAGGACCATCACTGTTAGAGGTTTTTGGATGCTTAAAATGTTTTATGGTGCACGAACTTTAAAAAACAAGGGGCATATGTTGACACTTAAAAATCGTCGAGTCATCGGAGTGTTCGACACATTACTAGAGTGTCCGGCAAGCCCTCTCAGATTTGGGGCGCCTGGTCCATCGGAGTGTCTGGCATAGTGTCGAAGCATCCGGCAAGCCCTCTCAGGTTTGAATGCTTCGCCAACCAGAGTGTTCGACAAGCTCTCTCGGGTTTAGGCTTTCAGTCTATCGGAGTCTCTGGCACCATGCTGAACTGTCCGGCAATTTTACTCGAGATTGGATGAACAGCCCACTGAAGTGTCCGATACTATGTCAGACTGTCCGACAAATCCTCTCGAGTTTTCGAATTTACACGATGGATCCTCTGACATGTCATCAGACACCCTAGTCACCGAGTATCCGGTATTTTATCGAACACTCCAGTAGTGTCAATTTAAGAAAGTTTTCAGCAGATCAATTCCAATATAGTTCTTAAGTTAGAGAATCCGTTGCTCTGTGGGATAAGACTATTCCACCTTTATAAAATAGAGACTCGTAGCCGGTTGAAAATATCTCAATCGAACCTATTATTTACTTTTATATTTTCGTTCTCTTCAATTTTTAATCCCCTCACTCGACCTCATTTATTGTTTTTTCTTCGTCTCGACGACGACCGAAAGCATCCGACTAATCTGACTGAGCCCGAATCAACCTGAATCAACATTAAGACGATCTCCGATGGGTACCGTCGACCTCACCACCACCGCACTCACCCTCAACCACGTCGGGCCTGCTGTTGCACCTCCATCGTCGACGACGACCTCGGCAACATTAGCATGTGGATGTCCACCGCATGTTCGATGAAATTCCTAAACCTTGCTGTCAACATCGCGGAGGCCGTTCCGGTGCACATCGTCATAGAGCAGGTCGTCCTCGATCCCAACTCTGCGGCTGTTGCGTCGACAGCCATCGCTCTTGTGGCCAGCCACATCAAGGCCATCAAGCCAGTTACCATGTCCAGCCACAATTCTCTAACAAGTCGGCACCAAGCCTGCTTGGCCTCCACTATCTCCAGCATCATGGCGCTCGAGTGCTCATCCAAGGACCTTGACAAGTCCTTCAGCGCGTGGACACCTGAAATTGAAGCTTCGGTCTCTACGATGAACGCCAAGCTGAATAGGCTTCTCTATCGTAATGTCAAGGAGTCACCGCCGTCTCTGGCCGGCATCCTCACGCCGGCATCAACCTGCCTCACTGCCAACATGCTCGCCCTCAACCCCTTCACCCCTGCTTCTAAGGCCTCTGGCTTCGACATCGTCTCCGGCAACAATGGCAAGGAGGCATTCACCACCTATTCGATGAAATGTCCGACCCTCAACATCAACATTGTGGCGGCCATTTTGGTTCACACTTTCACCAAAGAAATCATCCTCGACCCCTTCCTCACGGATGTCGGTCCGCCATTTCCATGTGGTCAATGTCATTAAGCCATTGGCCGACGCGTTCTGCATGGCCACCATCTCCTGCACCAACATCCTCGCTCTCACCGACCGTGATGGAGACAGCCATGTCGTTGGTCCGATGTGGAGGATGACGCTGGGCCACCTGTTCTTGGGCACGGCATTCCTGAGTGCAGCGTTCCAGCACGTATCCGAATCTGACGCCCTCAACCACTGCCAGGAGCTGCTCGACTACGCCATCGACGACCTCAAGCCGTGGCGGTGTGGCGGAGCTCGACGTTGATGTACCAGGAGCAGTGCCTGAACGAGGTCACGAACATGGCATCGGATGCTGCGGGAACGAGGTGCAAGACACTCAACAGCTTGCAGGAGCCGACAACAAACATCCTGGTCATCATGGATGAGTTCTCTGACACGCTCATCGGTATGGACATGGGAAGCTTCAGTCGCCGGCTGTTACGTAGTGCAGTCGGCGTTCTGGACTGGTTTCCTGGTGCCATGCGCTGGCTGTTACAAACAGCCACTGTAGTTGCGCCCAGGTTCAAGCTGGACTTGATGATGACAGCGGACAGCAGTGGCTACTTCAAGATCATCGCCGAAGCTGTGGCCAAGATGTTCCGCACGAGTGCCATGCCGTACGTGATGTCCATGAAGGCAAGCACATCCAGGATGTATGTGTCAATGCCTTGGTACGTGATGAATCTGGCACTGCTCGGTGACGGCAAGACAGGAATGTGTTCAAAGGCAACAAGGACTTCAGGCTGAACAGCACCCCCAGGGACATTGTGACTATGACGGCAGCTCCAGTTCATCAGACCCGAGAACAGTTTCAGAACGAACAAGGGTACAGATTGATCGAGCAATTTCCTTGGGATCCCGACGTTTGCAACAACGGCGGCTTGGGGCAAACCGCATTTTAAGAAGAGAGGAATGTTAGGTACTATGGGCTGGTGGTTCTGAGCTGTGGCCATGTCGGCTTGCTTGCTCTTCTGGGCTGCCAGTATAAGAACGAAGGAAGCATCGATGGGAGCTATCAAACAATTATCCGAAGTCATTGTACTGTTCTTCTTCTCCCCCAAGTCACTCTCTCCCTGCCCTTCCTCTATGTATCTCCTTCCTACCCTGGTTCTTCCCTTCTTCTTCCTCCATTCTTTCCCAATCAGAGTGTGTTGCTAACACTTCGTCACCCGAGAGCTCGCAAATTTTATCTATTTACTTGTGTCAGATATTTCACCACCAACATGTAGAATTTAGATTATGAGAGGGAGAGATTGAGGTGCGGGTTTCACTTTTGATGACTTAGTCTCACGAGACTCAAGGTTTTATCTTGCTTCAGACGAGATGTCCTACGTCTAGCAGCGAGGTGTTCTATTGGCCTTTTGAGGTTTGGTGTGACATCCCAAAATTTCCTAATAGAACGCTAACATTTCTCTCTCTCTCTCTCTCTCTCTCTCTCTCTTTTCTTTCAATAGACAAAGTCTCACTTAAAATTAAAACTTAAATTTGCAAAATAGTAAAATGTCGGTGCGAACAAGTGATTCACTCCTTTTTTTTTATTTTTATTTGTCGAGTTCATTTGAATTTTATTTGAAATTCAAAGCCAATTATTTAAATCCCAGAAATATTCAAATATCATTTTCAAACCTCCTATTGGGCCGAACTCCTCCTTCTCCTGGCCCAGGCCACCGCAGCCTGCCTCCATTTTTTCTCCTCCTTCCCGCGCAGGCCACTTCTCCCCTCTCCTTTCAATCTTCCCAGCGCCACAGCCCAGCTCGGCGCCACTTTTCCCATACCTCCAGCCGCCACGGAGCACCGGCCAAGCGGCGTGCCGCTGGCTCGCCGCGCCGCTCTGTTCTCTCTCCCGCGGTAAAAACTAGTTACCGCCACTACCTTCCCGACAGCCCCTACCGCGCTGCAAAAGTGGACCGCCGGTCGTGTTACCGCCTAACTCGCCGCCGCCTGTCGTAGAAGCTTGTCGGTCCTATCCTCCCCCTTACCCTCTCTCCTTTGGCTATAAATACCGGCAAAGCTTCTACCAAGCTCCTCACCGCAGTTACAGCATCCAATTACTGTAAAACCTCAGGATTTTACCTTTTTCCTCTTTTTTGCGCCACCACTGCCACCGCCGCGATTCCTCGCCTCCGGTGCGTTTTTCCCCACCTCTCTGCGCCTCCCCACGAGCTCCTCTCCCTCTCCGTCCATTTACCGTTGAGTTTGGAGCGCCACAGCAAGGTTTTTCTCCTCTGGCGAGCCTCCGACCATGGCGTCGCTGTGTTCCCTGGCTCCGGCCGCCGCCACCCTACTGGATTCAACTGCCCTGTCGGCCGATCTCAACCGAACGGCTCAGATTTAAAGACACATAACCCTTCACCTAATTAAATTACAGCCCATCCCACTAAAAAACTGTGTTAATCCATGACATATTCATCATAACAAATTTAAAAATCATTGTTAATAATGCAAATACCCACTAATCAACGATATTTTATTAAATTCGTCACAATTCGGCCTACTAATCAGTGATGTTATAAAAAATTTGTCCCAGTTCTACCGGTAGTAAATAGAGGTTTTAAAAATTTGTCACACTTTAGGCGCTGGGTTCGTAGGGAATCCAATCCCGCGGAGGCATTTTAAGTGTTTTCGATCTCATTGTTACAGATGGTTTATGGTATTGTGTTTTATATCGATGCCCATGTGCCTGCGCTTTCGTCCAGTTTAGGGATGCAGACGGGTGATCGAGTTTTCTGGAGTGTGGAAATCGCACTTAATTTGGGCCGTCCAAGAAGCGAGCTTAAATTTGTGTTTTCATTTGCCGTTTTTTTAGAAAAGCTGGCTTGCACCAGCACACTGACTTTGGAATCTCAAGGACGTAACCTAAGATCGAGTTGCTATTTGTCACGTCTAGCGACAAATCTCCTTGTCATGACTAGATCTCATTTTCATTTCAGTTGTCAGATGCACAAGTGCTGCCTGGTTTTTCTAGCTTGACTTCCCTGCAAGCAGCTGGTACTGGTTGCTTTCGATCTCGAACGATTCGTCTCCTGTTCTGTTCTGCAATAGCGCCCTTGTGCCGCGTATTTCTTTGATTCTTTCCAAATGCAGAAATGAAAAGCAATAGTGTGTGAAGTAACAGCCTCGCCCGCGGATTGGTGATCGATCGATCGATCATCCTGAAGTGCCCGTCATTTACGATTTGATATCGATCGATCGATCGATCAGCGTCTTTCGCCAGATTTCCCAGGATACACATGTCGCCAACAAATCCATCGTTTCTGACCTTATTGTTGCGTCAAGACAGTGACATCTATCTTATACTGATGATACTGGAAATATTTCTTCTAGATGCTGTACCATTCCATTCAAGAAAAAAGGCCAACCGGTCTCATCCAAGTTCTTCTAGACCTGCTAATAACTCATGATTAGTGATTATTATGATTTTTTAACTAAACTATTGTTATAATTAAATATTAATAGCTATAAATATATTAATTACCATATGTATTTTTTGATTATCTGTGACAACTCATGTTATAATTAAAGATAATTAAGTAATAATTAGTATTAATTATTATATTTTTAAAGTCTAAAAATGTTAAAAAAATAATACAATTAAAAATAATTTAGTTATATATTATAAAATATTAATATTTTAAACAATCAAAAATATATTTTTATACCATTCCATACATTCAACCAAACAAAATCATATGCCATTCTATACAAATAACCAAACATCCAACTTAAACCGTTCCATCCAAGATAAGTTCCATACAATCAACCAAACACTACCCAACAATATACTGATGATACTGTGCACTGTAGATCCATCTACTTTAGCGATGCCAATTGGTGTGTTGTTACTTTGGGCGGGTAAGCGAGCCAAGCTTCTATTTTCTGTGTACTTTCTTCTATCTTAAAATATTAACATCATTGATTTTAACATAATTTTTTTTATCATTTATCTTATTAAAAATTTTATTCAAATATGTAAAATTAGTAGTCATGTTACAAATACCTTTACTAATAAAATAAAAGATAAAGTCTAATTTATTCCCTTCAAGTGTAGCCAAAGTCTAGATAATTTCTAAACTATTTTTTCATTCAGTTTACCCCTCACAAAATGTGATTTTGATTCAATTTACCTCTTAATACAATTTGTCTTTTTTTCTCCTTACACAAAGGTAATCTTAAGATGCATTTTTAAGAGATGATAGAGCACATCATAAACCATGTAAAAAATATATTATAATTTTATCATTATT
>BCLH01002086.1:40813-62856 GCA_001602315.1 Zoysia pacifica
GTCAATATTTTAAACCGAAGAGAGTACGTAGAGTAGTGAGACGAGACATGTTTGCCATGATTGTATGAAATTGTGTAGCTTTCGTTCATCAAAGGCACACATATAGCCAGATCCGATATACTCTCTCCAATCTTAAATTGTTGTCACCGTTGACTTTTAATATCAACTTTGATCATTCGTTTTATTCAAAAAATTAATTTAAATATGTGAAATTATAACTCATTATTCAAACAACTTTAAAAATAAAGCAAATTATAACAAAATATATAATATTCATCAAATTTTTTTGATTAAGGTGAAGAGTCAAAGTTTATTTTAAAAGTCAACGGTGACAACAATTTAGAAATGGAGGGAGTATCTAGTAAAAATATACTATACCACAAATGAAAAATGTGACACATGGCTGCAGGGCCCATCTCAAACTCACAGTGTGAGTTGTTTAGAGTAACTGGTTGCATGGAAAGGCCGCTTCGCTTCCCCCATTCGTGGCACACCAATATCTTATACTAGATGACTCTCCGACGCGTTGCCGCAGGAATTTATAAATGATTTATGATGACTTATTGTGGAAGATTGAAGAAAATTTCAAAGGAAAGAATTATAATGGATAAAAAAAGAATAAAAAATATAAAATTAGTAAAGACCAAAGCAAATACCGACAAAAAACGAAGGTAGTGGAATTTCTAGAATAGTCAATTTTCTAAGTTTAATTGCATCGAAGCAAACGCTAAGCAGTGGATGAACAAAGCAAATAATCAAATCTATCGAAATCAACACTTTAGAGAATGATCCAATTTAATATAATTCATTTAAGCTCAAAGGATAAGATGGTTAATTATATTTGCTTGAAATTTTAAAGTTTTGTTGGCTGCATTTATTAATGAATATTCAGCAGAACATCCAATTATCCTCAGAACTTCTATTAGTGAACAACTGGAATCTATATAACCAAGTTCAAAGAAATTATCTACCCTTTAATTGATTGTGCATCACGTGAGCCTTCAAGAGGAACGAAGAGGAAGAGGAGGAGGAAGAGAATCGGAAACGGACAGGCTGTAGCTTCGGCAAACTAAAAAGGAAGATGGTTGCAAGGGGATCGGACGGCCGTGAGAGATCAAAAGGATATGATCGGACGGTGCAAACAAAACTGATGATGTGGCTTCTTTGAGAGTTGACAGAACAACTCTTAGTGGGTTGTGTTTATATAGATATAATAGATTCGCATCAGGATCTTGCGCTAAAGATCTCCACGGATCGTAAGGAACTTTTGTTTGACATGATCTTGCACACGCTGTTCTCTCCCAGATCTTGAGGGTATGTGGATCAGAGAGATTTGGTTCCGTTGTTGGCACCTTCCCTAGATAACATTCATATATGGGTCGCTTCAGGTTGGAAAGAAAGAGGCCACTTGCGCTGCTAGTTTCAGCCGACCGGCCAGATTGCAGAGACATGTTGCGTCATTTCTAAGATAAGCAAAAATTACTTTGTTTTGTAACATACTCTGCTGCTAATAATATTAGGGATAGCAACGGGTCTGGTTCGGTTCAAGTTTGGCAAAAACCCACCCGCGATAAAAGAGTTTGCGGTGAGATAAGAGACCCGCACCTGTGGGTGAAAACTGGCATCGGCATTCGTCTGAGTGTCGGGTGGGTCTAGGACGCCATCGGGTGTGGCCACAACTGTGCCAAAAATCTACATTCAATCGAACAAGAACAAGATTTTATGGCAGCCCTTGCACATCACGGTACACAGATGAACCAACAACGTGATGAATCAAAGAGAAAAAGGAATCCATACCTTCAAGCTGATCTGCGGCGTGAGAGGAAGGCCGATGCAGAGCAGCGAGGTGGCGTGGGGGCGACCGGTGCGAGGAGGTGCAGGGGCAGCCGGTGGCCCGGCGTTTCAACGCGGGGAAGGGTGGGCTGGCAGGCTAGGGACTGGCGCGGGGGCCAGCGCAATGGGAGTGGGATTGAATCGGGACAAATTTGGGGATTAGTGTTGATGTGCCCTTTTATACCTGCGGTAGTATTGTGGGCTCATGTCCACTCATACGATGCGTGGATCACACGTACATAGCAAGTCGCTTACGCTTTCATCTAGCTTCATGTAAAAGGATTAAATCAAAGTTACTATGTTTTGGATCTTTAGCTATTTAAGTTGGTATATCCCTATTTGAACTAGCAAAATGGTACTATTTCTTGTAGTTTACCCACAGCCAACAAGTCATGTGAGTTAAGCCTTTTTCTATAGGCCTCACATGGGCTGTGGCGAAGGAATGGTTTTTCAGGGTCTCAACGGGGCACCCACGGGTGCAAAACAAAACCCGCACCAGCACCCGATATTATACGGGTTGCATGCGGGTTCGACCCGCGGGTGAAATCTTACCCTTGCCGGGTGCAAAACTCGATGGGGACCTGAACCCGTGACCCGAATTACCATCTCTAAATAATACTCTATATTTGTCAGCTTCGCCCTATTTGTTTGGTCAATGTGGACTATAAGATTTGCACAAGACTGAATAATAGAGTTGCAACAGTGTCTGGAAACATCATAAATCAGAAACAGATAACTTTTACGAAAGGTAGAAATATTTTAGAGGGTGTAGTTGTCCTGCTTGAGACGATCTATGAACTTAAACGAAGAAACCTGCCAGGGTTGATTCTTAAGATTGATTTCGAGAAAGCCTATGATGGAGTGTAAAAAGAGTATGGAACCTAACATGCAGACAAATAAAAAGACTCGTCATCAAATGGAATGTTTGTTTCACTATCTATAAGATGTTTAATGCTTGTAGCCAAGATCAACCATGAATACTATTTTGTATGCCATTGTGTTGCTAGCTGAAAAAAAAACATAGCCATAAACCAAAGCACCATAATATGGTACCAAAATGATAAGAGAGCTGCATCAATTCATACTAACCAAAAAACATTTATCAGAGCACCAAAACATGTGTTGCTTCTGATTTTGAAAAGAAAAAAGTACAAAATCAATCTAACAGCACAATTCTTGGCATCATCTTCCTTTCTTGTAATTTATCTAATTCTAGTAGAATCATGACAATGACATCAACAAAATCACACTATACATAATTAATAAAGAGGACAAATGAATCCTTGTTTGCTCAACAACATAAGCATCATCAGCATAAGCGTGATCACAGCATGATAACAACAACCAACATCATGAGTATGAAGAAGGAATTTACAGAGACGAGGTATCATCCATCATTAGCATAAGCGTAATCACAGCAAAAAATCAATAACAACACTACCGATAACAGCAGCTATTTCAATGTTACATGTTTTTGGATCAAAAGGTCAAAATGTTTAAAAGAACAATCATATAAGATATTTACCACAAAAGACACGTAGCACTAGAGGAAAATTTAATTGAACATTTTCAAATTCACAAAGTTTTTGACAACATATCAGAAATGATTAGCGAACTCAAGCCACATATGATGATTTTCATAATAACTTTAATTACTGAAAACAGCTCAAATGTCAGCACCGTGCAATCGAGAGAATGATACCTCAATCAACCATGATGGGCTCAGAAGAAGCCACATATTAGGCACCAGAATACAGCCTCTTTGAGCTCAGGTATAATTGAGGTAGATCTGATTATTATACCCTTAATGGACACCATCTTTTCAATGTTCGTATGAAAAGAGCAATGGCGAATCAAATTAGACAACAACCACGAGACGGTGAGCACTAGCATAAAGGCGAAAAATCACCAGATAGGTTGAGGTTGCTTCAGCAAATAGATGACTTGAGGCTATAGATGACAATTGTGATGTGCTTCTTGAAGAGCGGCTCAATGCGCGTGACGAGGTCCACGAGCACAATGTGGAAGATTGCGAGCACCTCGAGCGGGTAGCGCACCATCTTGCCGTAGCGGCAGCAGGTATGGATCATGGTTGAGCGGGTAGCGCACCATCGAGTGATTGTCCATCTCAAGCATGAGAATGTGATGGATGGTGCGGATTTACTTGTCCTCGATGATGCCGGCCTAGTTCTCGCATTGTCGGGTAGCACCGGTGCGAGATGGAGTGCGGCATCCGGAGAGGGAGGGGGACGAGGGGTACAAGCTGGCGGAACCACGACGGCAGCGCTTGCCATAGCTGCGTGCTGGCACGAGATGGGATGAATTGGTGATCGATCGGGAGCGGGTTCGACAGCCGGACATCAGGGAACGACATAGCTGAATTATTACTAGAAAATGTGAGATTTTCGATAAGGAACCGAAATATTGGCAATAAATGAATGCAATTTGAGAAAACCCTTCGCCGCCCAACCACACCGTGCCGCCGCCTGCTACTGAATCCTATGCCGCGCCTACCGCTAGGATCCTACGCCGCACCCTCCACTCGCTGCCAAGCCCACCATCAAGCCCTTCGCCTGCTGTGGTGCTCTCTGCCATGCCCATCGTCCACTGCTTAGTTGCGCCCCATAGAATCGATTTGGCGCGTGGGAGACTCATTTCTCCTACTGCCCCGCTTGGATCTGACCTCGGCATCAACTGGGGAAGACGAGGCCATACAACGCTAAATTCCTCATCGTTAGGCCTTGAAGCACATGTTTTTTGCTATCGCCTCGTGTGGCAACGGGGAGGCCACAAGTAAGCATGGGGGATTTTCTGATCTATCGATTAGAGAGATAACTTTGATTTGTACTAAAGGACATTCAGGGCCGACTACAACAATCCGAAGATGCTGCACCTTAGCGACCAATACACCAACTCCAACGGTTATTCACGATCTTATGGAGCACGATCAACCAAACGACTAAGGTAATTCCTGCAAACAACCAAAGAACAAGTAAGAACAAGTAAGAACAAGATGAACAAGCAACTCAATTGCAAATTTGAGAACTAGAATCAATTTAAAACACAAGAGGTGGTGCTCTGAATCAAGTAAAGTGGATGACCTAATTGAAACAAAGGTCTACAAGGAAGTAGCATGAGCTAAACATACAACAAAACAAAATCCAAGTATTTTTGGTGATGGTTGGGACCTATATATAGGTGAGCAGACATCCACAGGGGGTGCCAGGGACATCCTCAAACTCTTAGGACGTGCCCTTAATGGGCCCAACTCTCGGGGCACAGGCCAATGGCCAAAATTCAGGTGATGCAGCACTTTTGCATTAAATCGATGATTGCAATTGACTCCTATAAGATATGGGCATGAGGTCAGAGCAATTTCAAAGTAGACTTGATGAGGTTTTCACTAAGTACTTAAACACTCAAATTGGAGTTTGCATGAGGTTGTGGTGTCTATCACAAGATGCTACTTTTCTGCAATCCAAATCCAATCATGAAATGTGAGGCCCATGGAAAAATCATGAGAAATACTCTCATCTTGCTAGTTCAAAGAGTTATGAATCAACTTAAATAGTCAGTGATACAAAGCATAGTAACTTTAGACTAATCTTTTTACGCAAAGCAAGCATGAAAGTGTAAGCGGGTATGAGCCGTATTTGGGTCTGAGCTGTTATAGAATGATATCAGAGCTGACCTTCGCTGTGTCAGGGACGCGTACGATCAGGAGCGCAGATACAGTGTGCATGGCACGTGAGCCCTGCAAGATCATGGTATGACGCATATACTGGCACTGACGTACAGACGTGTCCAAGGAGGATCGATACTATGCATCTGTCTCTTGTGTGGGTGAATTGCCTCGACGGGGATATCGAGTCCTTTGAGGGTGAGAGTCTCTGACGCCCATGAAGAAGACCCAACTCCCATGGCTTGTTGGTGTGGTAGTCCTACCTTGCTAGTTCAAAGAGAGATTGACTAATGTAAATAGCCAGTGACTCAAAGCATAGTAACCTTAAATTAATTTTTTTACGTGAAGCGAGGAAAAAAGCGTAAGCAGATTGCTGTATAGATGTGGCTTACGCAGCGTGTGCGTGGCCATGAGCCGCATTTGAGCCTAGGCTGTTACATGGAATGTGTTGGATTTGAGTTTTTTATTCCCTTGCGCCAATTGTGACTTGGTTGCCCTATTGAAAGACTTTGGCGATACGTACCGTTAGTCCCCAATCTACTTCTTTGGTCCTCCATGTCTTCCCAGTGTATTCAACACGTTGCTTGATCGATGTAAGTTTCTGAAAATGAAAATGCACAAACTTTATGTTGCAGCATCAATTCACACTACTTAAAAAAAGTTTTACAGGTAGATCTAAACTCATTTATACACGCGAAATTCAATTTTGTTGACATTTTATAGCCTGTAAAAATCGTGTATTTCTTCGGACGTAAAAATAGAGCCACTACATTAGAAGTTATAATGCAAGCCGCTGCATTAGAACTCCCTAATGCAGCGGAGCGTCAAGTCCCCCGCCGGCACTAAAGGTTTCAAGAAATAAAAAAAAAAGCCAGCAACCGCCGTGACGGTCACATTCCCGCTCAGCGCGCAGGCACCGCCTCCGCGTCGCGCACCCGCACATGCGCCCGCAGCGACAACGGCGCCGCCGCCGCCGACTTCCACCGGCCTCGCCATGCTGCCCGCCTTGCTGCCACGTCATGCTTCCACCGCCACGCCGCCATGCTCGGCGCTCCGCCCTGCTCGCAGTCCCGCCGTGCTGCCACGCCCGCAGCTCCACCTCACCTCCCCCTTGCTCTGCCCTTGCCGCGCCGAGAAAGAGACGGGTGAGGCCGCCGGCGCCACTGCACGGAGGAAGAGGCCGCGGCGCTGAGGAAGAGGCCGCCGCCGCCGCGCTGAGGAAGAGACGGGTGAGGTTGGCGCAGCCGCTGCGCCGAGGAAGAGGCTGCTGCCATCGCCGCCTTGCCGAGGCCGCCGAGCTGTCCAGGCTCCAGCACCGCCGCCGTCGTGGGTGGTGTTCGGGACGGTGCGCGCGGCGAGGCGCCGATCGTCGCGCAGGTCGAGGAGGCAGGCGCAGATGCGGGCCGAGAGAGAGAGCGAAGAGTTTGTCTGGCCCCTGAGTCTTGACCACGTGACTTTAAAGCCACCTATCTACCGCCTGACTGCGTGCCTCCCACACCGCGCACCGCCGCTTTCAAAATTTTGGTCCAGGAGCGGTGCAAGCGGATCTAAAGAGCCGCTGCACTAATTTAAGTAATTCAGCGCTGCATCCAGACAGTTAAAAGACGGTTTTTTAAGAGGTTCGTTTGCACTAAATTATTTTTGTAGGTTGTTCTATTGATCACTTGGTGACACCATTAAAGGAGTTTCTGGATCTGAACAAATATGTACCCTATGCACCATGTATTTATTGTAATTATCATATTTGCAAATTGCACGAAAAGAACAATAATCAAAACATAGTAAACCAGACTTATAAAATAATTCTTTCTATAAACTATTTAGGTCACAAAGAAAATCAATTCAATAATAAATAAGCAATTTAAAAAAGATATTATTTTCAACTCTTGTTGCTGACTATCAATACAATGAATATGGCTTATTTCAGCGTGTGTATCCCTGAAAATAGAACTAACGTGTCCATGTACTAGTTGTGTTGCAGATATAAGGGAGACATGATCACACAATTCTTCTCTATCGCAAGGAATAACCTTATAATCATCTTGTAACAAAGGAAATTCAACAGAAGTTCAAGTAATAGTTGCTCTAAACTAGCAGAAGTCATGGAAGAATTCAGTACCAAATTAGTAGGTTCAGAAGCGACCACAATTATAGCATGAGCATGTTCATTCACATGGCTGACTTCAGCACAAACAGTCTTACCTCTTTTACGTTCTTTTGATGGGTATGCAGTCAAATCCTTTTTATTCTATCCAAAGTTAGTAATAGCTGAACACAAATTAAAAGGCATTACATCCATATAGTTTTTGTTTTCACAAATGGGTTATAGTACATTCAGATACTTTTTCTTCACTCAATTCGCTAGCAAGCTCAATCACAATCTGGAAAGCAAGCTCAATTAGATGGGAGAGAGAATCATACGTTTCATACATGAGGATGTTTTGAATTTCACTATTAAGCCCCCTCAAAAATATATTTTCAATGTCTTCTTCACATCCTTCTAAACCACAACACAAGATATTAAATTTTAGATCATGTTAGTATATCTCAACGGAGTTACCACCTAGCTTTAAACTTTCCTCCTTAGAGAACTCATGTTTTCTAAATTCTTTATCTATTGTCATCTCCTGCTTAGGATTTGATTACCAACATAGTAAGGCAAGTGTTGAATCATGTCCTGAATATGACGGCTACGCTCAAGAATCTCTGTATCTCCTGCCATGATTAGTAGAAAACAAGAAAAACACAGTAATATGTATACTCTTATCAATTACTAGAATGTCAATATTGCAAACATCTCAATAGAAATCTATTCAATAAAGCTCTTACAAGTTCTTATCAAGTCAAATAGGAGGTGATGGCAACCAATATGGAATCCTAGAAAGGTGATGTATCGATGCCACAATTACACCTGTCAAGCTATAGTCCGATCTGTAGAGCTATAGGATGGCTGACAAGTGATACACATGGATAGCTAGAACCACATTAGTAAAAAACAAGCTAAACAAGTGTTCAAGGATGGTACCATGCTGATCCTTGGCTAAAATGTTAGATCTGTGAGCTTAGGCACAAAGGTAGTCATATAAATGACACAAAAAGCTTATGACAGCAGCAACTACAGCTCACTTTTTTGCTTTCCTTTTTCACTATTCCTTTATTCTACTTTTCTTCCTCTTCTTTTCTTATGGCCTCAAAATTTAAAAAGTTGACACAAAGGATCCAGAAGCTGTACAAAGCACAGAAACATTTTGCAGATTGACAAACATAATATGTATATAGCATATGTCAAAATCTCTTTGGCGACTGCGACATGTTCCGATGGAATTTTTAGGCAAGGTTGGATCCTTTGTAAAGATAACAAGATGATCTTTCTCGATTATGCTCAAATGTGCCAAACAGATAATGAATGAAGGAGATATGGCCTTTTTCTCCCAAAACAGAATCTGTTATTCGAATCAAAACCGAATCTGCTTTGATTTCTAGCTTCTTTTGAAGATAGAAACCAAGGACATGAATAGACCCTAACCAAATGCGGTGCAACACAAGATATAGTGATGATGCTAGTTCTGAAGATTCAAAGTGACCCAAAAAGAAACAAGACATGAACTCGAATCTCTAAAGGAGTAAACACTGACTAATAACATGACACGATGATGCAATCATGAATTGAACAAGTATTAAGTTACAGTAATAGCAAAATGCTCAAAGTGTTTTTAGGCAAAAAGAAAAAGGATCTTTCATTTTTGTGAGGCTTTTTCTGGACTGTGGGTAAATAAGAATGAAAACTGAAAGACTCTTACAATCAACCATGCTCTAATTACCACATAATAAAGCATGGGGGGATGTCCTGTTCCTTCAATGAGAGGGATAACTTCGATTTGGACTGGAGAGATGTTCATGGCCTGACTACAACCATCCAAGGATGTTGCGCTTTAGCGATCGATACACCAACTCCGATGAATCTCTAGGGCCAGGAATCTTGGATTCTTGTTGCCCGAGTCACTGTCACCGTGCCGCCGGAATCCTCCCGCCACCGGCAGCCCTGCTCCGGAAAGCGCCGCACCATGGTGACCTCTCCCACGAGTCCGCTGCATCATGATGACCGCAGTGGTACCGAGACTCGTCGACCTATCCCCCCGGGCGCGCCGTCCCGGCGAGCGCCATAGCCGACGCCATAGCAGGCCAGCTCAGCCAGCTCGGCCCAGCCTCAGATCCCGTGCAGCCATGGGGTGGATCCTGTGTGGCACCCTCTGTGGCCCGCGATATGGCAGGCCCAACAGGCTGGATTTCCTTTTATTTCAAAATTTATTTGTTTAATGCTCAAAATCCGAGAATAACTTTCAAAAATCATAGAAATCGATTCTTAACTCGTAAAAATACAAATAAAATATCCCTGGAATCCTTGTAACATGAGAAACATTTTGCAGTATTCAAATGTGCCTTTTCCTGCATTAAAATGTTTCTACGCATTAGTTAAAGTACAAAAAAAATATGTGCATATCTACATTTTCTTGCATTATTAAATTGTGAAAATTATATATTTACTTTCTATTATCCAATTGGTATTATCCTGGAATTATTAAAAATTTATATGTTTATATATTATTTTTAAATGATTTATCATCCTTTGGTAGGAATTAATTCATTATAAATCCATTTGATGGCAATAAATATTGAATTTTGGTCAGAAATTAGTTTATACCCTCATATGGTCAAATAAAATTTGGGTTTGTGTCTTCTAGAGCCATATTAAAAGGATTTAGGATTAGTTTTCTCATTATAACCAATTAAGGTAATATAGGAATCATTTCCTTTTCACAAATAAGCACCTTTTTCATATGCTTATAGTTAGAAACTTAATTAAATTGAATCCTTTCTGCAGGAAACACTTCCATACGAATCATTGTCATATAATGGCATGTGCATGTCATCGCATGTACAAATTATAAGAGGCATTTGTTTAATTACTTTGCATATCATTTTATGCATTTTGAAAACAACGTTGAAGGCGAGCCCGTTGGACTTACTGCTGAGGATCCCGCTGCCGTGACTGGTCACTCTCTTGGTTGTACTAACAATTCTCAAACCCAAGGCAAGCCTCGGTGCATTAACCCTATTTTAATCATTTTTATTTTATCACTGTGTAGACTGAATGATGGTACCCTTTAACTATGTTATGTGCCCTTGATACAAATAGCTCGATGTAGAGCTAGTCTATGAGTCATAATTAATGGTAGGAAGTCGATTGAATGAAAAAACTTGACTTGCGAGCTCAGGTTGTTACCCCGGTTTACTTTATCACATGAAATGATGAACATAAGATTGTGCAGGGAGTAAGTTTGTACATCAAGGCATGTTTCCTCTGTGGACTCATAGCCTCTGTGCTTTAGCCCTCTCTATATCGGTTAAGGACCGACGAGTGTATCTATGTTGAGCAAGTTTGAATAATACCAATTACATACTAAATATATGGGACCTAAAAAACCGATGTAACTCAATATCCGTAGCGGTTAGACGTACCTCTACTTCTCTTTTAGGCGAGGAGTTGAGAAGATCCTTGATCTAACCATGGATGCATCTAGAGTGGTGATCGAATAGAGGATCATGTGCTCGGAAGAGGCACGCCTCGGACCGGGTCTATGGTATTATTGTGAAAGGTTGCTACATATGGCTTCGTGTAATTCGAGTTTCTCTTGCAACACGTAAATTGATTATAATGGAAGTGCGTATGTTTGTAATTTGAGTTTCTCTTGCAGGACGTAAATCGATTATAATCGCTGCCCCTCACAATAACAAGTACCGCTGATCTCACTGTGTTACATCATAGTAAGAACATGGAATGAATGATGAACATGATTTATCAATTACTATTTTTGTATTGCAACCATGATTGGAGCAGTTTATAGTGCAAACTATATTTAGATTTCTTGAAACTAAACTTACTGCTAAAATATGAAAGTGCTTCAATATTAGTGCTGGTTTTTGCAAAGAGCTACCCTCTGTAAGTCAGCCTTCTCATGCTAAGCTGTAGTTACCCATTTCGATGGGTAAGCCTTGCGGATGTAACGGCCTAAAATTCCACATTTTTCAAATTGAAAATTTTGAAATTCTAAATGCATTTTTTTCTATTTAGAGTAGATTAAAAATTCTTTTCTAAATAAAATGCTAGGAATTGCATTGCATAGCATTTCATTTCATTTTCATCCAAATAAAAAATTGCAATGGAATTTTAGCAATTATATAAAGTATAGAAATAGAAAGAGAAAAAAAAGAAAAAAATTCCTAAAGCCTCCCTCCCTGAGCTCTCCCTCTCCTCCCCGCCAGCCCAACCCTCCTCGCGGCCCAAGCTCCAGCCGGCCCAGCCGCAACCCCCTCCTCTCCTCTCCTGCCACGCCAGTCGGGCCCGCCTGTCGGCGCGTCGCCCCCAACCACCAGCCGCTGCCGTCTCCGCTCGCAACCGTCGCGTCGCCACCAGCTCCGAAACTCTCGGGACAGCGCAACCTCAGCCCTCGACTCGGCCGCCTCCCTCCTGCCCTATTTAAGCTGCCCCTCGGCCGCTCTCTCTCTCTCCCCAAACTCGAGCTCAACCGCCTCTCGAAGCCGCCTCGGCCACGAGCGACCCCACGCCGAGCTTCCCCTTGCCGCACCGCCCCCTCCCAACCGGTTCTCATCGTGCGCCACCGTCCGTAGATGCCGTGCATCGTCGCCAAAGTCCAGCCACCGCGCCTCGCCGTCGCGTCGGCCGTCTTCGACCTCATCCGACCCCGCGGTGAGCTTCCCCTCCCTCTCCTCGTCAATTTGAGCCTGGCCCCATCGCATTTCGTGCATCGATGAGCCTAGTCGAGCTCGCCGGAGTTCACCGCCAATGGCGCCGCCACGCCGGCCCTCTAGCCGCGTTGGCCGGCTAGGCCACCCAGGCATCGAAGCCTCGAGCCGTTCGATCTAAATCAGACGGATCACCGAAGATCCATTCACCCTTTAAAACCCGGCCACCAGATCCACATCTGAAGGCCCAGATTAAGCCACGTCACCCGAATTACCTCATCCATTGGATCCAAATCCGACACACCAGATTAAGCCACGTCATCTAATTTATCAGATCCATTCAATTTAAAATCAAAGGTCCAGATTAAACCATGTTTTCCAAATAAAAATAAATCAAATCTTTATTGTGTCAGCATGACGTCAGCAAGGCCTGTTAATTAAAATAACTTAGGAAATTAATTTAATTAACTTCAGATTAATTCGATAATTAATAAATAAAATAATTAATAATGTTATTAGTGAAAAAATAAATCTAATAATTAGTTAATAATTAATTTAATAATAATAATAATTAATTGATAAATAATTTAATAATAATTAATTGATAATTAATTTAATTATAATTAATTATGACAATTTTATAGAAAAGCCCTTATACTTATTTTTTATTATAAATTAGTCCCTGTCTAATGAAAATTTTACATTTAAACCCCTAATAGGTCCCCAGTATTTAATTATTGATTACATATTAGTCTTTGAACCTTATAAATGATATAACTTTTAAACCGAAACTTCGATTTCAACAAATAATATACTAAAACCATCGTATCGAAATAACCTATGCATTCATGACATAATCATACTGATCTTGGTCTGTTTTGTTGCAATTGATTGACTGTTTGTGCTCTCGTGCATTAGGCGACTTCGTCTCGAACCTGCAATATGAGGATTTTCAGCAGCAGGAGTTTGAAGCAGTCGAGTACAATTCTTAGGAGCAGTAAGGAAAGTGTCGTTGACCATTTTATGCCTATTTTACAAAACCTCTATCTTATAGATTGCATGTTTGTGTCAAATTGACTGCGCACCTATTATTAGAAATTCACCTAGTTTCCTTATTATGCCTTGTCGCCCTAGTTTACATTTTTGTTGGGTAGATTACATGCTTAGCTTGCTGTTGTCCGGATGGGTGATATTAATTTGACTTATTATCATACTTGCTTCACGAGGATTAATGGGTTATTTAATAGCAACCTAGAGATTAGTGATTTGGATGATATGGTTGGTGTAGGGCTGTGTGCGAGATTACCGGCACAGTCCCTTGGTATGTTATCTTCCCAAATCTAAGGACCGGTTCGTAGAGCGACCACCCATGTGTTACCGTACAACCACGAGCCAAGAATAAGCGCGGCCTGTCATAGTAAGTGGTGGAGACCAGTTCTGTGAGTGCCAATCGGTGGAGCGGGGAAAGCGGGTTTCGCCTGGGTCCGCTTGAAGAGAGATGTGTGGGGAAGGGAGAGTTACTCTCGGGAACTATCTGGCATAAGAGGGGGCCTTTCTAAGGTTACGGTTAGTACCTTATTAGGTGAAACCTCAGTGGGCACGTACAAGCTGGAGGAAGCCATAGAAAAGTTTTGAAGTGATCTCTTGGCCCTCACACCAAAGGAAGTATGCGAGTTTTCAGCCAGCACAGGCATAATGGAGATTTATTTAGCCCACCTGGAAAACGGAGGATGAAATCACTTCTTGTGGGAAATTGTGTACAACCTCTAAAGAGTTAAAACTGTTATGACAGCTGTGCTCACGATCACAAGCATTGCATGGACTCTCACATGATTAGTGGGATTTGGTAGGGTTTGGTTGATGATCACAGTGGGATACTGTGATGGGTTCTTATGTTGGTGCTACAGCTGTGTAAGCTGTAGGCAGGATTGATCTATAGGCGCAATGTCTTTCACTTAGTAAATAGGTGCTTAATAAGATGTGTGTCTCTATGATGTGCTTTTATGCAAAATAAACCTATGCTGCCTTTTCTTGTTTAATGCCACATGTCATACTTTCTCACACTTGTTGAGTACATTCCGTACTCAACTTGCCTTTATAAATGCTGCTCAGTAGAAGGAGAGGTCTGGGAGAACTTTGAAGACTCTGGAGCTGAAGTCTAGGCGTGCTACTTCGGTTATCTGCCTGTGGAGCCCAAGACACTTTATTTTGTTTTCCGCTGCTTTGGTTTGTAATAATTTATAAGACTCTTAGTCATTTTTTAATAGGTTAAATTTAGCTTATTCGAGATATTGTTTTATTTTACTATTAATGAAGTCATTTTATATGTGAAACTTGATTTTTTGGCACACATAAAGGGTTACTTGATTTTATCCTTAAAACCGGGTGTGACAGCTAAGTAATTAGTACTCAGGGTTTGTTATTTCTCTTTTTGGCTGTAGCTTTTTCTGTAGGTAATTGGTGTGATTGCTGCGGTAAAGTGGTGTGGGAAGGTGAACCCCTTTGTGACTGGTCTATGGACTAGATTCCTGCCTCATCTACCTTCGGTCGCGAGGGATGAAGCATGTCTTATGGTAGGAAATGTCTCAGATTAAGGGAAACCGTTGAGTGTGTCATCTTATCCACTATGTATCTCTTCCACTCTATTTGAAACTCTATTTTAAAAGATCTATCCTTAGAACAACTCTGAACTCTATTTTAAAAGATCGATCCTGTTGATGAGCCGTCCGTGTTTTTGGATGGTTCTGCCACAATTCTACATGAACAGGTTGTTTTTTTCAAAAAAAAAAACATCCACTGTACATGCCCTCAAATGGGATTTACTAGAGGTGGTTATGAAGCGGAAAAGTTTCTCTTCATGATGGATAACTTGAGTGATGCAGTCTATGCAAGCGTGCAGAGTATGTATCAGTGAAAATGGGACAAGAGGTGGTACCTTTAGAACTTTGATTGCGGACTCTCTCGTTACCCTTTTAACTAAAGCTAAAATGCAAGCGTTAGTCACTGGGCTGATGATACACCTAATTCCGAAGGGCGAACTCATATGCAATATGACGATGATGAAATAATCATTCTGGAACCGGCATTTGAAAATTTTGGAAACTTTAAGATTACACTACAAGAGCAACACCCCTTTTGTAATGCATATATGTGTTGATAAAAGCCTAAATAAGCATTGGTAGGTCTATACCAACACATTTAAGAAGTGACGTTGCAAACATCTTTTACATTGTATATTTAAGCTTTGGTAATTGTAGCAAAACGTTGCAAGGCTGCAAATCTTACAATTAATGAGTTGTGCCAACGCTTATGTGTTGGTATTGTCTTATGGGCAAGTGACTCTGTAGGCTTTTCAAACATATAGCTCAAGATTGTTGCAACACTTATTAAATGTTGCGATTAGAAACTATTTATCTAGCTAGTCTCATTTAAACTTATATTTGGAACCAATAACCATAAGGTACAAAAATGAGGAAATTTTCATGTTGCGAATAACCAGTGATAATTTAAAATGAACATCACATTACATTGATGACAATACCCACATGATTCATGACAAAAGTTCAACCTAAACACTGTTTGCTACTGTTTGTAAATATCAAATTCAACTTAAATATTGTTTCCACTCCATTGTAGTAGCACCTTGCGTCTAGACATGTTTTGCGATTTTCCATGTCTAGTGTCTGCTCCTCCAAAGGTTCCTTTAGCTCTCCCTATATATATCATATCAATGTTGTAAATTAAAACAATTGATGAAATATCAATGCCGATAATCAAATAGTGACCATTATGGTTAAATACTAAATGATTATTCTTGTCACTTTTGGGCTGGTGCAGGACGAACAAAACGACTCTGTGAGGGACTTTTTTTTTTCAAATCTCTTTTCCTCTGTTGAACTTAAGATAGTATATCAAGGACTAAATAATCAACATATATGGCTAACTGAAAAGGAGATACACATAACTGCAGCTGTACATAACTTACCATATCTTCGCTGTTTGGAGCAAAGCTTTTTGTTCCTACAATGCATTCAAATTTGAATTGTCCTGCCTCCATCTCTCCCAAGAATCTATTTACATGTAACATAGGTAATATGAAAGCTAAATGCTGGCACAAAAGTTTAAGGATGTGCCTTCACTTCTTTTAGTACATCTCATTTTTCTTATCTTCTTTTGCTTTCCTCCTCCTACATTCTCACCGATAAAGTGTATTACCATGGAAAATATACATTCAATTAATAATAACTTGCAGAAAATAATATAAGGTAATAAATATTAGTTGATAGCTCAGTAGTTATCTAAAGTGTTATAAAAGAGTATTATACAGTAGGCATATAGGGAAAAACAAATCTGAAAATTTCTTCAACAATAGAAAAATAAAAGAGTATGCAATTTCTCCATTTGACTTTGTTCTTCCTGAGTAATCTGTCTGGATGGGAATCAAGAGAGCAAAGTATATCAAAACTTGGCACCAATCCCCTTGTAGACTACAAAAAAGCATAGAAGCCATACTTAATCCTAGCATCGTATTTGTGGGACAATGACTATGCAAATAATCCTTTGAGTTTTAGTTTATTCTTCAGTTCTTACCCTATTTGAAATGCCTCATGCTAGAAGTATGTGGAGATGGAGGACGGAAGAATCTGGACTTCAAAGTTGCAGCCGCAGGCATCCAGGTAAGTATTGCAAGCAAAGCAGATCACACACCAAATGTGTGCGCATGAGTGCAGCTCAATAGAAAGCCAACTAAAATCCAGAGAAGGAGAAGGAATGATGGGGAAGAGGGATGTGAGCAGTGAGCTTATGTGTGGAAAGGATCAAGGCACTGTCACGCATCCGGTAACCGGTGTGTGTGGGAGGCAGCGCGCACAGGACGAGGTTGGTCAGCACCGCCAGGGCTGGGTCTTGCCGCAATGATGTCCAGGCACCCATCGGACAAGGTTACGGTCACTGAAACCAGCAGGAAATGGCAGCACGGTGAGCCCAATGTGGCTTGATGCTGCCTCAAATCTGGCCCGAGTACTGCTCCAACATTTGGCGCAAATCATAGCGTGGGGGTCACGGGAGGGAAGTGAGGCATCTGGGGGCAGCGGCATAGCTCACCGGTGTAAGGACATTAGTGATGGAGAAGAGGGTTGAATAGACGCTCACTAATTTCAACTTTTTCTACCACACTACCAACTAGTGAGCTAGCACTAAAACAATCAAGGAACAACCTAAGTAAGTTAGAACACGAGAGCTTGGCAAAAATAGGCAAGCACAACTATGTAGTCTAGAGTGATAAAACAAGGAGGAGCTAGGAGCAAGCTAAATATAGGATAATAAACAAGATAAACTAACTTGGAAGTAAGCAACTAATCAAGACACTTATTACACCTAAAAAATGGCCTCACCGGAGTATCCGATACAATGTCGGAGCATCCAGTAAGCTCTCTCGGGTTTAAGCACTTCGCCCACTGGAGTGTCCGGCACTATGCCGGACTGTCCGAAAAGTCTTGGGTTTGGACACTTGGCTCACCGGAGTGTCCGACATATTACCGGATTATCCGGTAAGCTCTTTTGGGTGGTGTTTTGTACACCGCAGTGTCCGGCAGGCCCTCTCGAGTTCCTCGGATTTACGTGACGGATCTTCTAGCATCATACTGAAGACTCCGGTCACCGGAGCGTCCGACACTTTTTCGGAGATTCCGGTAGTGTCGATTAAGAAAAGTTTTTAGTAGATCAATTCCAAATTATTTCCTAACTTCAGATATCTGTTGCCCTGCGGGATAAGATCATCCACCTCTATAAAACAGAGGCCCATGGCCGGTTGAGGGGTATCCCAATCGATCAAACTATTTGCCTTTACATTTTGCACTTCTCTAACCCTAATCCCCTCACTCGACCCTGTTTTGCTATTTTTTCTGTCCCGGCGACGTTTGAAGATGATCCAGCTGGCCTAACTGAGTCTGGATCAACCCTAGGACGATCCTTCCCTGACACGGTCTCTCTTGAGGCGAGATTTTTCAGGTGCTGCCCAAACCCGACGTTGAAGAAGCGCCGGTGTTCCCGCACATAGATGTACGAGTGATGTGTTGGTCCGGACCCGATTCGACGTCAACACACTTTTTGGTGACTCCATTGGGGACGAATGATTCTGGTTGCACAAATCGAATCGTCGTTTTTACCATGACCTCCGAGATCTTTACGACAAACATCGTCATGCTATTCTTGGAGGAGTAGCCTGAGGAGACGCGCAAGGCATTCTTAGAATGCCGGAGGGCTTCCGAAGAGTCGCGCAAGGCATGCGAGGAGCAGGAGCTACAGGAGTATTTGGCGTGTTCAAGAAGGACCACCAAGGCGCGATCTCTCAAGTGAAGGAGCCCGTTCTTTCGGTCGTCGACGACGACGCGACCATGGGTGCTGCCAATGTATGTACTTCTTCGCGCCCTCCCGTTATTTTTGAAGACCTTTCGTATTATTTTGCCGACATAAAAAAGGTCTTAACAAATGATATGCAATATATGATCAAAAAAATTTGTCTAAAGCTAAAAATGTTAGTATTGCATCATCGTCTCATGTTGCACGTGTAGCTAGTACATAGGCGCTTACTACTTCTAATGTAGAACATCCTACGTATGGCATGTCGTTGAACTCGTTTAATGAACAAACTAGTTTTCTATCACCCGTGCAAACCAACACTTTAGTAGTGTCTCCCACTATCATAGAGCTAATTACTAGCATCCCCAATCCGGCCACAAATCGATTGAATAGATTGGTTAACTTTGTTCCTCCTTACTGTACCATTGCATATAGCACACCGTTCATCTCACCAAGCGGTACAAAAATCCCTCATTGCTTAGTCCCTAATGATATATTTAGCGCCATGAAAACCAGCGCATATCCTTCACCATCGAGTACATCTACTAGGCCACCTATTGCTAACATAGAGGAATGTATAGCGCGCATTAAGATAGACTTAAATAAACAATTTTGTGAGACACTAGGAGTGGATCTTAAGGGGAGGACCGAATTTATCAAAAACCATACCCTACGTATTTTGATTCGGTCTCATATCTCGTAGGATGGCATATTCCCGATTTCATCAAATTCAACGGCGAAGATAGCAAAACCACTTGGGAGCACATTAGTCAATATGTAGCACAATTAGGAGAAGCAGGTTTTAGTGAAGCTTTAAAAGTACGTTTGTATTCATTATTGTTAACCGAAACCGCTTTCTTTTGGTTTTCGTCATTATCCCCGAGCTCCATTTACACTCGTCATTAGAGCGTAAGTTCCATGATCATTTTTACTCTGGAGACTATGAATTAAAGTTGTCATATTTGACATCGGTTCGACAAGGAAAAGAGGAACCCGTCATTGACTATCTTCGGCGGTTTAGAGATGTTAAAAACCGATGCTTTAATTTAACAATTTTTGAAAAAGACTTAGCCAACCTAGCTTTTAATGGTTTACGGTCACATCTTAGGGAGAAGTTGGAGGGGTACGATTTTCTCACACTCACTCACCTCCAACAAAGGGCTTCGGCTCAAGAGAGCCGAAGTAAAGAAATAAAACATAATTATAAGACCCACATAACATGCATGTCGTAGAATATGATTTGGATAGCTTCGATGATGATTCTAATAACATTTTGACTGTCGAGTTCGTTTGGCCATCTAAAGCAAAATCATTTGCTTGTGATTTGCTCAAACCGGTTCATAAAAATCAGAAAAACGATGTAAAATACACCTTTGATGTAGCTAAGTGTGATAGAATATTTGATGAGCTGCATAAAGTTGGATATATTAAGATCGCATATACTTTACCTTCGACGGATGAGATTAAACGTAGAGCATATTGTAAATGGCATAACTCTTATTCTCATGCTACTAATGATTGCAATGTTTTTCGTCGACAGGTCCAATCGACCTTTAATGAGGGATGATTGAGTCTTAAGAAAATGCAGATCGACAAGCACTCTTTCCCCGTCAACACTCTAGAGCTCAATCTCAAAGTGTTGATTCGGCCTCATCAAGCCGATAACTTCAAGAAGAAGAATGTGATCATCGGGGAGGAGATGCCTATTTGTTCGGGTGAGAAAGGGGCTTCTAGGAAGGTGATGCTCGAGAAGTCCCCCGATGGTCAAGAATCTCTCAAGGTCACCATCCTAGGCTCTAGACCCGAGGGGCAAGTTCTACAGCCCAAGATGATAAAGCCAAAGAAACCGGAGGTGGGTAAGTGGAAGGTAAACCAAGGTAAAGCTACAGATCGGACGATGGAGCCCAAAAGCGCCTTCGACCGTCTCACGGCTAAATGCAAGAATCAAAAGACCGATTTGAATAATCGGACTATGAAGCGGCCAAGGTCACCACCTAGAGGAGGTAGCCCACCTAGGAAGGAATTGAGGCCAACCATGAATGTGCATGGGCCCCCTCCTCCTTTTCCTTCACATGGCTTCGACGTACCGCCACCATGGTTCCATCCTATGCCTTGTCCGCTGTTCCGGTGTGGCATCCATACATGAGACCATGGATGCACGCGCCACCGATGCCCATTCCGTCAATGCCATACCCATTGTTTCATACGGGGTGGAATGGCCCGAGAGATGTCTTCACAAGGCTCTCCAACCCTATTCTGGATCAGACGGATTCTCGACTGATCAAGCCTCAAAGAGGGAGCTCCACCACCGCGCCTAAGCAAGAATGGCGTCCAAAGCAATGTAATGAACTTGCTCCCTCCACTGTTGTTCATCAAGAGAGTGTATCTGGAGGTGTCATGAAAATCGACACAACCGATGTCAAAATCGGGAGAGTTTTCACGAGACCGATCACTTTGGATGATCCGGTCGAAAAGACTTCCCATGACCATGAAGCTAGCAGTAGCAAAAGCTCCTCGAAGTATACGCAACCGAGATGGTGTCCGCCTGGCTTGACCCACACTCAAAAGAGGAAGCTCTAAAGGCTGCGCCTTCGAAAGATGCGAGAGGAGGAGGCGGAGAAAAAGAGGGATGAGGTCTTCAATGAGATCAAGCCGATGGTCCCTCAAAGTAAGCAGTGGAGGGTTAAGGAGCCCGAGGCTCCTACTTCACCGGTAACGAAGGAAGCGAAGGCTACTCCAAAGCCACTTGGTTTGGCCGACGCCGTCTTGGGAGAGGACTCCACAGTGCCCTCACCCGCGAGAGACGTTGACATGTCCGAGTTCGACGACGGCGATCACTTGTACTACGAGCCTACACCGCCTCGAGAAGGTATGGACATTAACACCATTTGCTTATCCTTTTCTGATTATTCACTTATAGAAAAAGAAGAAGTCATGGCACAATTTGACTTTGAACCGAAAAGTGCTATCTTTAAAAAGCCCGAGGAATCGAAGACCCATTTGAAACCCCTCTATGTGAGAGGTCATATTAATGGTTCACCGATTTCTCGCATGCATGTAGACGGCGATGCTATTGTTAATCTAGTGTTGTATTCTTTGTTTAAGAAGCTAGGTAAGGCCAATACCGAGATCATCTGGACCAACATGACTTTGAACGGTGTGAGAGGAGAAGACCCTATCGAGGCTAAAGTGGTCGCTTCTATGGAACTCACCGTTGTAAGCAAGATCATAGTTACCGCTTTCTTTGTTGCCGATGTGCGCGGTAGTTATAGCTTAATCTTAAGGCGAGATTGGATTCATGCCAATAGATGTGTTTGATACAATGGATTGGTGACGATGTAGAGGTGGTTCATGCGGATGCATCGGCTTGTGTTGCTATGGCCGAATCATCTTCTTTGCCGCA
>BCLH01002087.1:6283-57281 GCA_001602315.1 Zoysia pacifica
ACCAAAGTACCTTGGAATGGTTTCTTATGAATTCTAGTAGGCGGATTTTTTAAAATCAAGTTCAAACTTATTTTGAAATAAAGTTCAAAACATTCAAACTTATTTTGGAATTAAGTTCAAAATATTCAAACTTATTTTTTATCAAATACATAGGAGAAATGTGTGTCTTTGTGTTACAGGAAAGAAAAAAGAAATTAAGTTCAAAACTTTAAAAATTATTTTGAAATTAAGTTTAAAATGCATTCAATTATTGTTGAAATTTTCTGATACATTGCTAGATTTTTATTTATAAAATAAGGTTATTCGTGCAAAAAAATGAAAAAAAAGGGTCAACGGTGAATGGTTAAATATATCTTGTTACATATGACTTAGCACCGCTAAATGCTACTAATATAGTTATAAGGTTATCCCAGTTCATTTTGAAAAAATTAGGGTCAAATATATAAACTTTTAAAAATAGGATAGAACGCATAATTAGCTTATCAACTTAGCTCAATTTCACATCATGGCCAAACACCAAATAGAGAAACATTACGAAAACTAGTCAACGGGGCCTGGTTGGATGTATACCTACTGCCTGTCACTACCAGAAATCAGACCAAAGATTGATGCACGTGACCCCCTTTAATTTCTTCAAATAAAAGCAATGTTGTACTGCATGGTCAGGAATACGACAAGACTGTCACGGAAAAACTGAGACTCTTGCGTCAACATATCTCTAAAATTTGCTTCAAAAAACATATCTCTAAATCTTTGCATATGCCAACAAATTGAATCCTCCCATATCTCATGCAAGGCTTATGTATGCAACGTACTATAAGACCTTTCAGCGGGAGGCTACTAATAACTACGGTTTCAAACCTTTGTCTCAAGGTCTTTTTTTGGCTTTACAAATATATGGGTTAAGAATCGACCTATCAAGGCGGTTTGTCCCCGAGCATCAAACACGATATATTATAGCCAAATCCATAGGGGTGGCTCTCTAGGGGCTGTTTTCATGCAACCTGGTCCAACCTGCTAGAGATGCAAGTGAGTACGCAATGGGTATTTATAAATCAAGCTTCAAATTCATTTTAGAATTAATTTTATTTTACTAACAGTATAAGGTGAAGAGCAGTTAGTTCATTTTAAAAAGTTAATTTTGGACTGACCTATTTACCTAAAAAATAGAAAACTTACATCCCTACAACCTGACATGTCCAAACCGAACGGCATTGTACAACAGGTCATCATCGGATGCTTGTAATAAAAATAATTCTATGCTCTTTGGGAGCCATTCACTGATGGGTTTTAATTCCCCCTTTGACATTATGACAGCAAAAGGGACATTGACTGCTCAGATAACTACTACTCCCTTCGTGGTTAAATTGATTTCACCGTTGACTTTTAATCTCAATTTTGACTATTCGTCTTATTCAAAAAATTAGTTCAAATATGTAAAATATTAAGTTGTGATTCAAATAACTCTAATGATTAATCAAAATATAACAAAATATATGATTTTTATAAAAAAAATTGAATAAGATGAACGATCAAAGTTGATATTAAAAGTCAATTACGACATCAATTTAAAAACGGAAGGAGTACAATGCTAGAATACACCTACTAGCTCCAAAGGTCCCTCTCAGTGACATTTTGCTAGCCAAAACAAAACACAAAGTCAATTAGTAGTTCAAGTTCTTCATAAACTATTGCTACATATGTGCCAACGTCACCAGAGATTCAACTTGCACCCGTCGAGAAAGCTAAGCTGCCTAAGCATAAAAATTATCTTTATGATTTGAAACATAGCCCTTGATCATGCAATTAGTTTACTATATAGTACAAGTATGTTCAATGAACTCAAACAAGAAATCAAGTTTGTCAACTCCTTGTAGGTACTGGTACAAAGGATATAATTATTTCTGTACCCGATGGATCATTTCCTTGGTACACTTGATTTTTCTTAAGAATGGAACATAGTTGATGTAGTGACGCATGTATTTATGATTAATCTAATCATAGGATGATACCACAAGATCCAATCTCGCGTTACTCCGTGTAACGAAGATAGAACATCGATTCAGGAGTTTCCATGGCTGACAAGCGACACGCTTGAGAACAAGGATATGGTGTGCATGAGCTCCTTGTCGAAGCACAGGAAGACAGGAATGCGACAAATATTATATAGGTCTACGAGTCATCAGAACAAGACATCCAGATCAGATTAAGTATATCAGCCTTGTATATTAAATCACCAACAAGAAAGAATGTCACAAACAACATAACAAATAACTAGTACAAAATATTTCAATTGATATCATCAGCTAGCCAGGAGAAGATTTCTGATGGAACTGACAGACCTGACAAAATATGCATGCTAACAGTTCTCTCAGTGACCTGAGCCAAGTGGAGTATGCATGAAAGAGTCAGATGCTTCTTCTATTCTTTTCCCTGGCGCAGCTGGGCCATCCTGGACTTGAACCAGAGACCTCTCCTGTGAAGTAAATCATCGCCCCTACGATCCAACCAATTGGGAGAGAATCAATAGACTCCTTTTCGAGAGCGATTCATCCTTCCTAAGCGCAGCATACAACTCTCCATTGTACTGCGCTTCTCCCCCTTACCATAGCAAATCCTTGGGAAATAACTCCGATGGGCAGAAAAAGGAAGGGGTCAAGAGACCCTCCTGGTCCAACCCTAAACACTCTAAGATCCTTTTTCAAACCTACTCTGCTCCTATTTCGAGTCAAAAGGCTCAAATGGTACGATCCCTCCGTCACCCCAGAATGAAAGGAGTGATCTCGTAGTTCTTGGTCTGTGAAGATGGGTTTCTGAGAAGGCTAGCCTGAGCAGTTACAACCAGCTAGTAGCATGACCTAGGCCCAAAGCAGCAATGAAATAGGTGCTCAAATGGTAGCCGCCATTTGCATTCTAGTATATCCTTGGAATGTTAACAAGAAACGAACACGTGATACTTCAGGAAAGAATGTTATTTCAATGTCTGTTTGTATTCTTTTTTTTTTAGGTGTACCATTTGCATTCTATATCCTTGGAAACTATTCATTCTTGCAGATACATAAATATTTAGGATATATATATTAATGGGCAAGCCTCACTTGAAGAATCTACTTTTAACAATTTCAAATCAGTTAGAATCTCTTGACTTGAACTGGGGCACCCTGCTTCTCGCTTGATTCAAGCATGGCTTCCAGAACAGCAACATCACGGGCACCCTCGACATAAGAACTGCGGGGTTCAGCCTTGTGGTCTCCATCCTGCACCATCATTTTGTTTCAGAAAAGGAAACAAATCAGTGTGATGTAAAGAGCAAATTGATATTTGATCCCAATGACAACTCATATAAGATAACAAGATGCTCGATAGAAGGATAATATAAATGCTCTTTATAGAAACTAGAGTGAATAAATATCCATTTTTTTCCCGAAAACAAAAGGAGAATTCATGATTAAAGAACAGTTTTATTGTTGAGAAGAAAAATAGTTTTGAGTTCAAACTCAATGAATTTACTTTTGGGTCTACATGGAATACAGGTATGCCAATTTCTATTTTGGTATTTCCCAAAAGGGATATTATGTTGCAAGATATTTCAATGAATAATCCGTGGTATTAATAAGAGCACAAAATTATTGAGCTGATTACTACAAAGTACAGTACTTTGCTAGCCTCCAAGATGTCATGAACAAACGCCTTCAGTTCTTCGTTCACTCCACAGAATGGGTAAAAAGTCTTCTCGCATCGCCCATTTTCACTAGAGAATAACACCTGCAGATGCATGAGGTCGTTCATAAATACTATTTTATTTAAAGCACTTTGTATTTGCTGAAACTAAAGTACTTATTTGATTGATCATAAAAACAGACGGGAAAAGCCATTATGGCAGCACTGTGCAACTGCAAACAGTCCACGAGGCCATCAGCTTTTAATATGACACTAGCAGAAAAAAATTGTCTTTTACCTGGTAGCCATGTTTCCCTCTATCAATTCCGCGTTCTATTTGAATTGTACCTTTTGTTCCATCGACTCGCCAAAAAATCTGTAATACTAGCAAACAGTTAAATATTAGCAATGAAATTATTAAGAGGATGTGACCATGATAAATGTACGAAAAGAAATTATAGCATTAGGTGCATTGTGTCGAGCTTCAAAACTAAGATTGTTTCAACCTTTGGTGACCTTGAATTGACCGCAAATACAAAGAAACCAGCACATCCGTTTTCCAGTTGGCTGCATCAAAGCACCATACATCTGTAAGTTCTGGATTTTTATGTGTGGGAATCACTTTCATTTTGAAAACTTACAAAAGAGAACATATATTATCTGGTGGTGGCAAATCCATATCCACATGACGGGAGATAGATGATACAGTTGCTATTTCCGAACCAACAAGCTGTTAGATAAGATATCATCTTAAACAAGGCAGGAAAGAAAAAGTAATGAATGCATATGTTATCTTAAAAGATATAAAATTTGGGCAGTAAAACTAATTTTAACCCCTTCAACTTAAGATGACATAAGCAGTTTGCATTTCAACTAAGTCCTTTCTATATTGATGTGAACCCTAGCAATGAATCAGAGTAACCAGCTCAGCAGGACACATTTGGTAACATAAGCTAGAACCTGATTCATATTCTATACATTTTAAAAACAATGAAAATAATGTGGTTAAATTACCATTCGCAGTCCTGCAATGAAGTGGACACCCATGTCCAGTATGAAACCACCCTGCAATGAAAACTTATTGTAGTAATGACAATGGACAATATGTTGATTTTTACCATAAAAATATGTTGAGTTCATTACAAAGAATAATTAACACTGAGAAAGGGTCACATTTCATTTCCAGACAACAGCAGAAAGATAATTGCTGGACTACAGTCACTCAAGAAGGACATCAAGAAAAGTTTTGATACTTTGAACATTCGAATAGAAAAATTATGCTTAAATAATGATACAATTGGAGATTTAGTTAATGGTAACATCGAGGATGCTACCAGCCCTTAGAGAGATTTGAACTGTATATGTAGAAGAGAAAAACAGGGAAACTGTAACAAAAAGTAAGTAATGAAACCTGCATTTTTATGGGCTAGCAAAGGAAACACGCACAGTTTATTCAAATGTCACATTACTGCTATGGGGCATATAGTTCTTAATTGATAAGACACTGGATTTGCAGGAAATAGTTCCATGGTATGATATTATATTGCAGAACATTAGCAAGCAATTAGCATGACTAGTGAATTATATATTTCATATCAAAGCAGCATGAGAAGTACTTTAGTAGTCTGAAACTTAACTCATTCTAACCGTGGAATTTATACTGTGGTCGAATAAGGAGGAAGTGGTAGTGTGAGAGACCGCAGACAAGGCTTGTCGCACAAGGAAAAAAAACTTGTTTCCTTACCACAAAATTCCTTCTCCAGGAGCTACTGAAGTATGGATTTGAACTGTTCATTGAGCCTTCAATGATAACTTGGATATTCATCATATCACCAATATCATTCACTAATTTCTTTGACTTGTGTGTCAGAGTCAACAGACGAAATTATCAGCACAAATTAGTAAAGCAATAACAGGAAAGTCAGATTTGTGATGATACCTCCACAAAGGCAGGTTCAAATCTATAGTTTTCTGCAAGAGCCCAAATTGGTCTATGTGGGAGCTGGTTTGGGAAGGAGTTGTAGATTGACAGTGCATTTTCAGCTTCTGTTGTTGCTGAAGTTATAAGACAATTTCAATCAGATATTAATTGGATCCACTAAACTGCTTATTTATGATATAAATAAATCGGAACTCTTACATGCAGAAGCAGGTTTCTCTTCATTGCACCAGAAATGCATCATAGAAAAAGAAAAAAAAGGATATTAGAACAGTTGAAAGAAGATGCTTTTGTGATTTAGTCATTTAGCTACAAAATTCTAACAAATGAGATGAATAAAAGAACTGTTTCTTGCAGCCATAAATCTTGAATCTAAAATCATGCTGAAAGTATCCTTTTCATTGTGCACTTTACCTTGAATCACATGCTTTCCTGCCTTGAGCATCTTTAGGGAAAGCTCAACCTACAATTTTTTGTAATGACATGAGAGAAACTCTCAAACACTCAACCAAGCATTCGATTTAGATTTTGGTATGATCCAGCATAATATCATTTCACGAATACAGATGTGCAGTATGATTTGGAAGATTGTTTCTATTTTTTAAATGAAAGGGGTTCCACAGAAATCTTTTGAGATGATACTTTCTTGGAAAATCTTCAAATTCTTCCTAGTTCTGGAAGCAAAAAGGGATAGGCTATCCACGAAACTACTAGTTAATAACCCAGACCTGGACTTGGCCAGCGAGAACAACAGCAACGCCCATGATTGAACTGTCCCGCATTATCTCCTCCAGTCCAGCATCACCCCATTTGCACTCGATCTCGGGTGCAAAGTCGCGAGCAAGCTCCGCGGCCGCCTTTGCGGATTCCTGAACAAATGCGCCAAGAATGTTCAAACGCAGAAATAAATGCTGCAGGACTGATCACCTGGTGAGACAGGAAAGAAAGAGGTGCGCCAATCTGCAACGGCGCACGCACTGCACCCAATAATGAAATGCAGATTGGAAGCAAGTGTTTCATGGTGACGCAAGAAACTATGATCGGAAACGGCGACACGCACCTGGGTACGGCTCCAGATGACCTTTAGGACGACGAGGTGGGAGATCTCCCGGAGCCGGGGGATGTACTGCGTCCGCGCGAAGATGCCGGCCCCAATCACCGCGATCCGGGGAAGCCCCGCGCCGTCCGCCGCCATGCTGTACGCCTCGGCTGTTTGGCTCTGCCCTCTGCACGCCTCACGGCCAAGGAAGCGAAGAGCTTGCTCAGCTGCCGCTGCCTCTGCAAGAATGGATCAGATCTGAGTGTCCAGTGCCGTGGGCGCCAGCCGCGCGAGGAGCAGAGATCACTGGCGTGTTTTGCACCGGAGGAAGACGAGCGCTGCGATGGAGAACAGACCGTCCGGATGATCCTTCCAGTCGACTCGCGACATAACGGCTGGCTGGCTTACGGCCGATTTTTAACATTAACTTTGATAAATTTTTTATTTAAAAAAATTTAATAGATATTATATATTTTATTATAATTTAATTTATCATTAAAGTTATTTGAATCACAATTTAAAATTTACATATTTAAACTAATTTTTTAAATATGATGAATGATAAAAGTTTATGTTAAAAATTAACGAAAACATCAATTTAAGAACCAAATTGTTCAATAATTATTCTTCTCCTTTACTAAATTGTTATTATATTTGACTTTTAACATCATCTTTATTATTTATTTTATTAAAAAAATATCATATATGGGTATTAAATTTTAACTTATAAATTTGAACTATTTTTTTTAAGAAGACAGCTACGTTATAATTCGATGACTAACAATTTGATAGTGGCATGCTCACTGCACTGCAGTGGCCGTGGACCTGCGTGCAGTGTCCGAGGTTTCGTTCAAAGCGATGAAATCGCTGGCGTCTTGTTAAAACCTCTGAAAAAAATCGTTTCAAATTTAAAATCAAAATTTGAACGAAATTTAGTTGAAATGCTACGGTAAACCAGATGGTTTTCTGATTTATCGAGCGGTTTTCACCTGTTTATCAACCGGTTTCTTCAATTTTATTGGTTTTCAGATTTCAAATTTTATCGGTTTACCCCTCGGTTTTATCGGCTTGCAAAATTTTAAAATTTTTATTTTATTTTTATATTTTTTGAATTTTTAAAATGAAAACCTGTCGTTTTAAATTTTTTTTGCATATTTTATATATTTTTTTGCACCATCGTTGTTAAATTGAATTTGACATCATACACGGCACCAATTTGAACTTGCGCTCCAGTAGTGCAGGCACCCAAATGTGGATTCTGGGCCAGATTATTGTTTATTACTTGGTCATTCTAAACATATTCTCTCTCCATTTTTAAATTGATGTCGCCGTTAATTTCTAACATCAATTTTGACTATTCGTCTAATTAAAAAATTTAATAAATATTATATATTTTGTAATAATTTGATTTATTATTCGAGTCATTTGAATCACAACTTAAAATTTTATATATTTGAACTAATTTTTTTAATAAGACTAATGGTCAAAATTAATGTTAGAATCAATTTAAGGACGGAGGAAATATGTAGTTCTAATGCAGGATTTATTTTTATTTTTAATTTATGTCTCATGATCTCAATTCATCAGCAAAAGGAACTGAAGAATTGCGGTACGTGCAACATAACATGACCTCATTAGTGAACTTGGTTTCACTGAAAGGAGTACGATGGAACGAATTGGATCAGAATTTGCTCAGAGAAGAGAAAAAGGGACTGAAAACATTCATTAGAAGATGGTTTCCCCTGAAAATAAAAATAACTGCCAACATTTTTTTTTTTTTGCAATACAACATCTGTATCATCAAATGCAAGATCAGAAAGGAAAACAACAAATACATGCTTTATTCAGGCATTTCATTTGCAGCTGCAATTGAGTTCATTTTTTATTTTGGGGATGCGAGCACGACAAAAATGACGAAATACTTCTATTGGAAATCCTGAACCAAACTTTGAGGCCAAATGCTTCAATGATGTATCACAAATAAGTAAACGAATAAGACATACAACAGAAATAGGAGGTAGATGGAGAAAAAGGATCATAAAGCTTCCTATATGCTACACATAGAGCCTAACTTCCTTTCAGCCTCAAAACTTATCACTGAGTTCACTTACTCATACAGACAACCTGAAAAAAATGGGAAATCTGTCTCATTAATTTGCATTCAAACAGATTTTCAGTCATGGTAAATTCAAGGATTGAACTGAAGTGCATAAAGGAATTTCAGAATTGAATATGTAATTCGTCTCAGCATCAAATCATTCTAACAAGTTTTTTTTAAAAGAGAGATGCCAATATAAATATAGTTTTATTATAGATATCAGGGAATAATTACCTGACTATGGAAACATGGATCCCCAATATGGAGCACAGAATTCAATGTAACAAGCATCAATTCGATCACAAACTGATTCCAGCTAACTCGAAAAGCTTCTCCGCCTGGTCCGGGAAAAATGTTATAAACAGATATGCACCTGTACATGAATGCACATGAGACAGGACGAAGAGCTGATGCCCAAAAAAATACGTATCTGGAATTGCATAATACAGTAATCTTACTTATTAAAACAGCCCCAAGTACTACTGAAATCTTCCCTTGGACGGTCACAAGGCCAGCTTTCCCCGCATTCTGCAGCTCGCTTTTTCCAACGGATTCAAACGTTCCTGCAAGTTCAACGCAATATATATGTTTTAATGGAGACAATGCGCACTCAACAGATGGTCTCTGAATAGGACGAAGCTGTTTTCCAGGTTATTGGTTCGGTACCTGGCGTCACTTTTTGAAGACCTGATGTGATGCATGCAATGTTTTGGAAGCCTTCTCTCTCTAACGCATCTGCTGCTGCTGCTGACCTTCATCAGACACGGGCAAAGCAACCGATGTCAGATCATCCAACGATTTTCATTCTATCGAGTTTTTTGTTAGCTGAATATGTATGTCTTGACGAAGGAACTTGACAAGTAATGTGTTGGTCGGTGACAGACCTGAGCCCTTCCTGGCAGACAATGAGAAGCTTGCTCTCTGGCGAGAACTTCTCCTTGACCGTCCTTGTAAAGTCAGGGTTGAGCTTGGTGAACGGCAAGCCGAAGAACAGCCCGGCAAAATTGTTGTGCACCTGGCGCTTCACAATGGTCCCTTCACAAGAAATATACTAATCAAGCACTATCATAACAAGTTTAAAGATAATTTTTAATCCATACCAACAATTAGTTTTATTCCATCCGAACATGACCAAGAAACTGCAATACGGAAGCATACCATTTCTGTCTAAGAAGCATAAAGAAATGCAGGCATGGAGGTGCATACCAATGTCGTTGTCTTCGTTCTCGACGAAGAGCGGCACGTGGGCGGACCCCTTGATGTGCGCCCTCTCGCGCTGCGTCCTGTCCCTGATGTCCAGCACCGTGAACCCCTCCTCGGCGACGAGCCGCTTGGCCTCGTCGCCGTCGACGAAGCTCACCTCGGCGCGGACGGCGGTGGCGGCGCTGGCGCAGGACCTCCTCGTCCTCCTCATCCTTGGGTTTAAGCACAGATTACACCTCGCAGCAACACCCGGCCTGATCCTGACAGCTATCCAGGAACCTCTGAAAACAACAGATGTGCAGCTTAATGAGCTAGTAATTCTTTCGAACATTTCGCGTCCTGGAGAATGCAGAGAAAAATCTTTGAATTGCCTGAGGGGAGAGAAGGCAGTGGACAAACCGACAGCAACCATCTTGGTTTTCTGCAGGAGATTTGGAATTGTGAAGGTTGTGTGGAAAGGGAAAGGAACTGCCGAGCAGAGCAGAGAGCAGCAATGGATTTCGCGGCGAGCGTGAGAGGAGGAAGGGGAGGGAAATCCGGCGGGCGAATAGGATTGCGCCACGCAGGATACACTGCGGGAGACGGGAAAAAGGCGGCGCTGGGACCCAAATGCCAGAATACAGAGGTCTGCATAGGTTTTGGACATTTGTGCCGGACAGATGCCAGCCTGGTAGGGTCTAGCAATAACAGTATCTCTTATACTCCCTCCATATCGTGTGTTTTTAAATTTTTAAACATTTATTTTTGACTATTTTTCTTATTAAAAAATTTATAAAAATATTAATTAATTTAGTGTGAAATAATTCATCATTAGAAGTACTTTAAGCTTAATTTATTTATTTTTTTATTTTTGTAATATTTTTAATAAAATAAATGATCAAATGCTGATATCAAAAATTCAAAAACATCACTTATTATATTATATGACGGAGAGAGTATGTTTCAATATACTCTTTCCTTCCGTTCTAAAATATGTTCTAAAATATAAGTATTTTTGAGTCTAGGCAGTATTAAATTTAATTAATTTTGACTAATAATATCTAAGAATATTAAACACTTTATAATATAAAAAATTATAAATTATGAAAATATCTTTAATGTGAATCTAATAATATAATCAATCTTCTACGGATAATCACTGCAATGGTAGATCTGTTATCCACATGCTTCTCCAAGGACAATAAGAAGAATTGTTTCATGAAGACGGGTTTCACAGAGTTGCTGTCATCTTGAACATATCTGTTGTCCTTCAATGTCCTTCAAGATGTGGCTGCTGTCCTCCAAAGAAGGGTTGTTGTCGTCTTGAACACAGTTATTGTCTTCTGAAGTAAAGCTGTTGTCCCTCGAAATAGGGCCATAGTCTTTCAGATCAGGGCTGTTGTCCTCGGTTTTGATCAGTGGCATTAGAGCCAGTAAACCATCACAAGACAAGATTGCATGTTGCTTGTTGATGTTTGATTCCACACATGCAATACGCATGTCATGATCATCGAGTTGGTTGTTGATGATGGCGATCTACGCTATGGCATGATTCAACTTAGCAAAGAATGTGGCCGCAAAATCAATGCCGGTGTTGAATGGTGATCTGCACCAACATTACATCCAACTTGGCAGAGAAGGTGATGTCCTGGCGCCAGTCATGGAGGGTGATGCACCTTACTCTGCCTAAATACTGCTCTATCCGTTTACAAATATAAGTCATTCTAGTATTCAAAATTTGTTTCTCAATATATGTCATTCTTACTTTCCAATACAACTTTCTCTCTTCCTAATAAATCTCTATTTCTATCTCTTTCGTTCTTGTTTTCCATATTTTTTTATTTTTCCTTAATTTACGTACCCATAGCTAGAATGAGCTATAAAAATGAATGGAGAGAGTAATTGTTGTAGAATGGTGCTGAAGCCTCAGCTCATAGCACGGGAAAAGAAATCTAATCTTCTTCTTCCTTCTCTCTTTACTCGCAGCTAACTTTATAACTATAAATGCTGAAGACAACTAACTTTAGACTAACAACCTAATTTAATAAACTAATGATTTGATTTCATCTTACTAATAAATTTTAATGAACTAACTAATAACTGTAGCTGCAGCTGCCATAACATACAAATTTCTTCAATCCAAACATTAAGAAATTTTAATTCCTGTGTTTTCGACTCATGTGGTTCTCACTTTTTTTATTCTTATATTTTCTCCATTCTTATTTTTTTTTCATATTCCTTTGTTCTTATTCCTTCGTTCCAAACTGGGCGTGAAAGGTTCCCCCATCGCATCACTCTTCGCACTTGAGAACCTTCCAGTCGCTCCCACGATCCCCAATTCCTCACTCTGGTTACTTTCACGCATCCATGAGCACTTTGTCTCTCTTTTTAGGATTGTACTAACTGAAAGTCCCAATGGAGAAGTAGCAGTGGCAAGAAAACAAAAACATGTTAAATATCAGGATTCAGCGTCCTAGAATCTGAATACGATTGCATACTACAACCCCCACATGAGGCAGTAAATGTTAAAAAAAAAAAACTTCCAAGCTCACAAAACCAATCAGTGTACATAGCAATACAGACAGGGAGATTAAAAAGCGCAATTCTTGTTCAGAAAACTGAACTTCCACAAGGATATTAATACTCAAACCATTTGTTGAGATTACCTGCTACTATGTTCCCATTCTATTCTCAGGCTTCTCCTGCCTGATGAATTACTTCCTGCAATTGTTTTGAAGAGGGGGGGAGGGGGAGTTGGTAATCAGCATCAATAGTTAAAGATTCTAAAATCTGAACATTACTGTGCACGCGAATTTTCGTGTAAGGTGTCAATGTCGATAAACCATGTTTCTAGGACCAACCTGTGTGAACGGCAATGCAGGTGGACAACATGCATTATAGATGTTAATGTGCAGCAAGATGAGGTGTGCAATGGGTAATATATTGTGAAGAGCACACTTGTTCTGTTGTTCGGAATACGGAGTACTCTGAACATCAGAAAAAGCATTCATATCTGAAACCATATTCTGATTTCGAAGCCAGTCATTGTTCAGGTTATCTAATACTAGGCACTGGTTGTATAAACTTCACTTTCAGGTTTCAGCAGCATTGTCCAAGGAACTCCGAAGTCTTGAAGAGGGCAGATCAAAATGCATAAGAAAACTGACTGTAGTTTGAGATTTCTGAGACTGAATCTTCATTGATAAGGCATCCAACATAACCCTGCTTACATAAAGCACCTCCCCGCAAATCTTTCAACGGAAAAAACAAAGCAACGTCAGTCCTGGCCTCTGGCCTAAAATCTCCCAGCTGATCAACTGGATAACCTGAAATTAGTGAAGTGGCGTCACAATGCAGGTACCCCTCTTGCAAAGCAAAACGATTATCAGAAATTTAAGCAAAACTGAACAGAGGCCATCAGCCTGGAGGAAACTTCTGACGGCCAAACTCAATAACAAGCAGCATCTTAAGAGGTAGTCACAGGCTACGCAATACTAGTTGACAGATAGATGACAGATTATCAAGAAGGAAAAGATTTTTCCATAGCTACAAAGCATCGATACAAATCAGTTAACTCTGCTGATGACATGGTTTTATACAGTCACACTGCCATGAATCAGAGTTCTCACCTGATATATCCCTGCACGGCACAAAATGATTCCGGAAAACATACACGCACAATTGGCACAAACCACATGCGACCTTGCATCCAGGTCTCCAGAACAAACCATGCACCGGGAAACGAACCAGGCGAGCGCGCGGGATGAACGGGAGCAGAGGGGGGGCGCAAGCCGCGCAACCCAATCGCACCACCTTACCTTGCCCAGTTCCTCCGGTCCTCGGCCCCTCCGTCGCAGCCTCACCGACGACGCACACGGGGTGGGGGGGGGGGGGGGGAGCCGGGTCCGGTTGCGCGACCACCGGGCGGCGAAGTCGGCGCCGTCATCTAGGGTTTAGCGCTGCAGCTAGCGAGTATCATCTGCTTGAAGCGGAAACCATCCTCCGAACCGCCACCTATAAGGATGGTATCCCACACGGGCCCACCATGTCAGTGAGACAAGGAAGGCCCAATGGCCTCGGCCTCCAGGGGCTTCAAAAACTCCCGCCTCCCGGCGCCCGGCGTAACAAACCTCCGCCAGCCAGCCAGCTCATCATTCCTCATCCCGTCTCCGAGGAATCGAAGAGCCCCGGCGATCCCCCTGCCATGCCTCCCGCTCGATCGCCGTCGGGAATCGGGATGGAGGTGTTCACCGGCGCGCGGTACATCCGGCTGCGGTGCCACGAGCGCCGCGGCATGTACCTGGCCGCGGACGTCGACGGGGTCGGCGTCTGCATCACCAGCCAGCGGGGCGTGCACAACACGGTGTGGGGCGTCGAGCACGCGCAGGGGCCGGACGGGCTCTCGGTGCTCCTCCGCGGCGCCTACGGCCGCTACCTGTTCGCCACGGGCCAGTTGGAGGGCGTCACCGACGCCACGCAGGCCGACCTCGACCAGATGAGCCCGCCGCTTGGGATGCTGTGGCACGCCGTCCGCAGGCGTGGAGCCTTCCTCCTCCGCTGCGGACTAGGACGCTACCTCCGCGCCAACGGGAGGCACCGCTGGTGGCGGAGGGAGGTCACCGTCGCAGAGGACAACCACAGCACCATGATGAAGTGGGCCGTCGAGGGAGTTCCCCTACTGTTGACGCGCCCTCACATTCGTGATCACCTTCACCAGGTAAGTTGCCTGCTTCTTGGCTACCTCTGATGGAGAAGCATTTCTCGCGTCGTCATCCTTGCATTGTCTCTGATGGATAAGCGTTTTTTGCCTTCTCTGAAGGAGCAGTGATCAAGCTTGCAATTTCTTGGCCTGATTCTTGACAAGAGTAGACTTTCTTGGGGAGTAGTGATCACTTTGCTGTTTGACGTAGGAATCCCCTGTATGTATTCAGCAGACGTATCATGTACCCGCCCGCGTGCTTGATCGGTTGATTTCTCACCGATCTCACGTAGTATGTCTGCAAATATTGCGTTTCGTGCTCGAACTGAATTTCCTACAGAAGCGCCTTTGCTTGCTCAGTTGATTTGATTTTGAATGTTCTTGCAAAATGTATCTACTGTATGTATGATTAAATATCTTAATGTTCTTGAAAGATTGTTATCTGAATGATTGATCTTAATGTTCTTGCGAAATGAAAATGCAACCGTATGATCAATCTGAATACTATTGCAAAATATGTATAACTGCACAATTAATGTGTACCTGTATGATTAATCTGAAATTCTATTGTTTTTTACATAATGTATGCATCTGTATGATTAATCTGAATGCTATTGCAAAATGTGTAACAGCAAGATTCATCTCGGCCGTTCAATGTTTTGATCATGATAATCTTTTAATGTCATTATGCTCATAGTATTTCGGTCCTGGTACTCCTGAATTCCATGCATGATTTCCATCATTAATTGCTGATTTGCTGCCATCGACGTATTACGAACAGCTGACGCACCGGGCCCGTCCTCCGCCGACGGAGGCACAGATGACACGGCTCATCCGTTTCGTCCGCTGCGAGGCCAACGGGAACATCAACGAGGCATCCTGGAGGACGATAGAGGTTCGCACCACCGACCTGATGGAGCTGCGGTACGCCTTGGCTCATAGCTACGGTCCAATTCATCAGAACGTTGGCGGCCGCAGCCTCTGCGTCCGGGCCGGTCACTTCGCGCGGTACAGTCCCCTGCACATCGACCTGCCCATCGGCAACAACCGAATCGACATCGTCATCGTTGCCGAGGGGACACCAGGTGAGGAGTCTAGCTTCTGGTTTCTCTACTCTATTTGCTTTCCAGCGCTTTCTGTTCTAAGTACTTGGCAAAAAGTTGTGCGATGCTGGGACTGAGTATTATTGGTTTGTGAAAATGTTTCCCAATACATCGTCTTCATTTTTCATACTACCTGCTGCTTTCTGCTAAGTATTTTGCACGATTTATCCAAATGTTTCAGAACTTGTATTGTTATAGTAACTTGTAGTATAGGTGGTTCGTTCATATGCTCTGAAAGCTTGTGTAGAACATGTATTGTATTCAGAGTTTAGCACTAGTATTTTGCGCAATTTTTTCTCAATCTGCATGAGGCATGCATTACTGTTCTTATTACCAAATTCTTTCCGCTGAGTACTTGATAGAGAACCATGAAATTATTCTGAATTTCAACGTGCCATTGTTCTTAACGGCACAATTGCTGATGTTCTCTACCATGACGACTGCAGTGCACAATAGTTTACGGTTCCCAGACGTGATTGCTCCATAGAGTGAAGATACCAGCAAGGTCTCCTGACAAATGGACGGCCCGACTCCGGTGCTTTGGACATCTCACAGAAGTGACATCTCAAGGATTTTATTTTTTCTCGTTCTCTTGGAGCGCTTGAATAAGTGCAGAGGATCACGAAGTAGCTTAGAGTTGCCTCACATATCTTCAGTTCTTAACTCGTTAGGTATCCTGAACCCCGATCTACTCCTCGGTGCTCATTTGTTCCGCTCAGTGTTGACCTGAAATCAGGACAGTGCGACTGCTAGCTTAGATTGTGTCCCGAGTCCCGACTGAAACTGATGGCTTTGCTTGTGTCTACTGAAACACGTTACTGAAGCTGAAGGTATTCGTAGAACAGGAAGTGAAAGGAATTGATAGAAGATATTGGCCGAAAAGTATCTCCCGTCCAGTGTGTTTCTTATGCTTCTGATATAATAAATCTCTGACCGATGAAAATACCTTTGGTCTTGGGCTTATTCTTACAATTTTGCATTTTTGATCAGAGAAAAACTTTGCCGCCACTGCCTGTAAATAGATCTGCACAGAGATCTGGATTATGCAGCAAGTGAGATTTTCATCGGGCAAGTCTCTTGGAGAGAATTTTCTGTTTATTTCCACGTGCCAAAAGTTGCTTTTGTACAGACGTTCGTACTGGCGTACGGTTCATAAACCACTGTAACATCACCATTATCATACTAGCTAGATAGGAGTGCTACTAGTGTCAGCGGGACCAAATGAAATGCTTATGGTCGTGACAAACACAGATATAGCAAAGACTGAGACATGGAACACGAGCACAACGGTCGATGGCAGACTTAAATGAACCGCAGAATGTCAAGGCCTCTTTGGAGCACACGGATTTCACATTATGTTATTCAATTTTGTGGGAAAACATTTTTAAAAAATTTCTCTGTTAAAAAGGAGGCATAACTCTTGGAAGATGGGCGAAAGCATGGCAACATATGAACATACTTTACTCGAAAGCACCAAGCCCCGCCGCTGGGCCTCCTTCAGCAGAAGCGCGGATTTTCGGAGGATTTCTGCGAGAGGAAGCCGGGAGCAGTCCGCAGAACGGACGTCGGCATTTTCCTTTTTGCCTTCAGCAGAGCCAGCGTTAGGGCCCGTTCGTTTCAGCTTGGAACACGACCTGTTCCAGCCGGATCAGCCTAGCTCGGATTGAATATCAGTCGGGCCATTGTGATGTGTACGTCATATGTTCTGATGAGTACTTCAGTGGTACTATTTTTGTGAGAAGGATTTGAACTGTTCAAAAGCACCAACTTGCAATGGCTGCTATGACTTCATACGAACTTTGCTTTGGACGTATAAGTATTTGCTGGAAAGTATATCATGTCTACTTTTTAACGGATCCGGCCCTCATCTTTGTATGATATCAGAGTCAGCATTAATCATTATTTTTAATAAAAAAGTGCTGCGTCACTTTAACTTGAACTATTCTCACGTATCAAGTTGATCTCATTAGAGAGCGCATCCTAAGGTTTAAAGATGGTCCCAACACTTTCGATTGTTCTTCACCTTATTTAAAGGCCTCAACATTTAAAAAACTTTTGAGATTTCTTTTGTTATAGTTTAGCTCTTCTGTAAACTTTTTGATCTTCAGTTGTGTCCAACAACCACCTGCTAGACAGCTTTATAGAACCCCATATTTAAAAGATTTTGGTTTGCTACATCTTATTCTTGCTTATTATTCGATTGCTCGTAAAAATCGAATTATGTGTTTAGGTTGATCTTGCTGTCTAGCACGATCAATAACAATTCTTAGTTATGCAATTGCTAAGGTGCACATGAGATATTCGTTTATAGTCGGATCGTGATGGTCGACTCCACCATATCGATAGCTATCACCCCACCAAAAGATCGGCAATCAAGTCTTATCAAGTGGTATCAGCATTCATGTTGCTCGGTCAGATCTACCTCTCTCATTTTTAGTTTTACACGTATTCCTGTTGCCCACATAAAAACCACAAAAAAGAATCCTGATTTGTTCCGCTGTCCCCTTTGAGGCTTTGCATCAATCTGTTGTAATTTTGCATTGCAAAATTTGTGGTTGCATCATTGTATCGTATTGCTAGTCTTAGTGTTTAATCCATTAGAGTTTCTAGTTTTGTGATATCCTAAAAATTTAAGACAAATTTAAAATTCAAAACTTTGCTAATAGGATGCTAACAAATTTCCTTTTCCTATCTTATTCAAAAGATAAAATCTCATGTAAATTGAAACCTCTCTTAATTTGAAGATTTTCTAAAAATATTAAAATTGGAGTGTGACCAAGTGCTTGATTTTTCTCCTCCTTTTTACTGAATTTTATTTAACCAAGCTCATCACGAATTTATTTGGAAATCTCAATCAAAATACAAAGAATATTTGAATCCATTTATTTCACTGGGCCGATTCTTTTCCCCTCCTTTTCCCTAACGGCCAAGCCGCATAGCCCAGCGGCCTTTTTCCCCTCCACCGAGCAGGCCGCCTCCTTTTCTCCAGCGCAACCCAGCGCGCCGTGCCCGTCTTCCTCCTCTGGCCGGCACGCACGCCACGCGCACCAGCGCCGCTGTCGCGACGAACCGTCAGNCCGCTGCCGCGTCCCTACCACCTGCATCATGCCCCATCCCGCACGAGTCCGCCTCGCCACTGTCACTTCTCACCTAACCGCATTCACGCCGCCGTCGCGTCACCTCCGCCGCGATGTCCAGTAGTCGACGGCGTGGCCTCGCCCATGCCCACCGCCCTGACGCCTGCACAGTGCCGCACTGTGGCCATGGCGTCGTGAATCGCCCGGCATTCAAGTCGCCGCAGCTGAGCCCATACCGTCGCATTCAAGTCACCGCCGGCCATACCTCCGCCCATACCGCCCCTTCCCGGCTATAAATAGAAGCCCAAGGTCTCCCTGAAGCTCCTCTCCCCACTCATTGCTCCCAAGCCCGGCTAAACGCGACGAATTTTGCTTTTCCTCAATTTTGCGCCACCTCAGCCGCCGCCGCAATTCGTCCTCTCCGGTGAGCCTTCCTCCCTCCTCTCTACGCCTGCACCATCCAAAGGACTCACCCCTTCAACCCTTGGCCACGCCAGGTGACTCCGCCCATCGTCGGCGTCTAGCACCGGGCGCTCCTCTCCGCGCGCTGCCTTCTTCTGTCGCCAGCTTGTTTCGGCTAAAACCCAACGACGACAACCCCCTCAGGCGAACCGCGGAGAGTTCCTCTCCCTTTTGAGCCTCTCCCCGTCGAGTTTGGAGCACCGCGACGAGCCTGGCCATTCTCCGATCAATTACAGCCATGGTGCCGTTGTCTCCGTCGCGGCTGGCCGCCGTGCGGGCCTTCGGCCTCTACTGGCTGTTCGATCACAAACGGACGCACTAGATTAAATCAAGCTCCTAACACTGGCCGATTAAATCACAGCCGTCTATTCCAAAACCGACGGTCAAGATTAGATCACACCCACTATGAAGTATTTTAAATCTGAGCCCTTCATCTAAGATCTAACGGTCCAGCTTCGTCCACGTCACCTGATAAACCTCAACCACTCAGATCAAATCCAATGGTCTAGATTTGAGCCACATCGCCCCTAAATCTGTGCCGTCCATTCCAAATCAGATGGCCCAAATTGACCCAGCCCCGTTTTAATATTAAAAATAAAAAGAAACCCCTCGGCCCCACCCTAATAAAATGAACTGCTAGGTACACCTGCATATTGCACACAAAAATATATTCTCAAGCCTTTTTCCAGTTCAAAAATAAATCCATAAATTTCAAAAAGTGCCACTTTGCACCTAAGCCCCTGCCATTCTGTAAAGTTATACTTTAAGCCCAGTAACTTTACAAATACACCCCTGACCTTTTCTTTAATTACAATTTAGTCCTAAATATTTATACCTAGCACCTTGGATCTTTGTATAAGTACATATAGGTCCCTAACCATTTCTTGTAAAATTATAGAAAAGCCCCTAGACACATTCTAATAATAACTAATAGGTCTCCATAGCTCCCTACACCTTGTAAATACCATATCTTTTCACTCGTAACCTCGATTTGGGTGATTCTTGCGCTCACGCGATCGTCTCGGCGTGAGCTATTCTATGAAATTGGTTTCAAATCCTAAAACCCCCTCATAGTATCCCTAGCTTGATCTATAAATCCATAGCTTCAGATAAACAATTATCGACACCTGATAAATTGAGAACCAACCATTCAATCATCGAAAATACCACGACCACTCCACAAAAATCAAACCCCATCATCACCTATTCATGTTACTCTCCTTTTCGGGACTCGAGTTTTATTGGAGTTTATTTGTTTAATTGCTTTTAATTCTTTATACATTTAATTGAGCTAGTTATTTACTGTCATTTATTTTTAAGTAATGCACTTCATATAGTCATATTAAATACATGATTAATAATATGATTAGTGTGCATCTCACTTTGCAGCAGCATACATTAATACAGGTGCCACAAGATATAGTTAGTAATAAATTATAAGACTAAAAATTCAATTAATTAGGTACTAATAACTGGAATATAACTGCTTAATAGGAGATTAAGTAACCTCTTGCCTCGACGTAATCATTTATTTAAATGTCAACTAAATAAATGCATCTAAAATAAAGTTAGTAATTAAGCACTAACATACGATAATAATTAGCAATTAATCACCAGCATACGATAGTGATTAGTATTCACATAGAATGATGCATAAAATGACATATCATACACTAGTGCATGTTACACGTTAGGATAATAACACGTTAAGAACTAGATAATGCATGCACACATATGGCTTACTATTGTAATCACGTAACATAACTCAAATGAACTAAGTATTTAATCATAACCCTTTTGTAAATATCGATAAGACGAGGTAATGCACAAATTGACACCTCACACACTTTGTATGCTCTTAGTATGTGCATTATATTAGCATGTAAACACATAAACACATTAGTGCTTTAAATACTCATAATGCATACACTTACCTAATTTGATAAAGTAGTCACATAACTATTGTTTAGAATGAACTTGATAATTAATTAATCATAAATCCTTAGTAGATATCGCTAAGTAGTGATTATGCTTAGAATGACACATCAAACTATTAGTATTATATTAACCATAATACAAGCTCGTACTCATGCAAAGGTTTAGTATAATTAAATAATACCTAGCCACACTTAACTATTCATGTAACAGCATAAGCACTAAGATAAAGTAGCTACGCAACTACTTATTCTAATAACTAACCCATAATAAATAATAATAAGATGCACTGCATTAAGATAATCACCGCATCATGCATGACCTACCTTTAGTTTTTTCTCGCGAAGTTTATTCGGCTCTTACTTGGAGTTTGATCGTATCTTATCTATTCTTCTCGAGCTTTTATTTCTTTTTACAGTAGTTTTATTAGGCGTATTCTACCGTGTAGATAACGTTGAGAACGAGGAAGAGCCGGGTTTCAAGAGGAGTTAATACCTTGCTTGTTATTACGTATTTATATTAATGTCAGTTACTTGCTTTTATTAAATATGAATACTACTTTGTTACCCGTTGACGACACCCTCATATTAACCATAGGACTTACTTTGTTAAAATCTTTTAACGAACGAAAAGCTGTTTTGATATTAGATTGATTAGGAACCCTTATGTGATGTAGTTTATCGCCACATCATACTCCAATCATTGATGAAATGTGTTAAAATGAGTTTGGTGGTGTGAGTGAAATAAAGTGGGATGGGTGATAGTTCAAACTGGTGCTAGGTGATGGGAAGGGATATTGTTTTTGGTTGTGGGGTGGGCTTCTAGTGCTATGTGTTGTGATGGGTGCTAGACTTCGGACTGGTCCACCTGTCTTGAACGAGCACCGCCCCTGCCATATAAGGATCGGTTCATCGGACCTTAATATAGTGATTTCGTATAACCACAGAACTTGTCTGCGCGGAACTCACTCCACCCCTTTGGTTATTCATAATGACCTCTAAAGGCGGTCAAGAGACACAAGTCACAGGAGCAGACATGAGTTACTCACAGTTCGGTCTTCGACTACAGCAATAGCCTACGCCATGGGATCGTATTGTCCACAAGTATAGCCCTTTGATTTCTATAATTACTCGTCCATGTGTGGGGTCCAGGGAGTAGACGTGGATGTCCTAAACCCACGATCTGGCTATGGGAATGTGCTATCACGTCATTGGTGGCCTGGAAAACTCCATGAGATGACCCCTATTTGTATCTTGAGGTGGACTTTATGTATACCTTAGCGTGCGTTGGTGTGAACATTTTGTGACTCTATTGATCAAGAGGAGCATAGTCTGTGAGTACAGTGTATAACCTCTGCAGAGTGTATAATCTATTCGAAATGACCATTGTCACGGTATTGACACACTACAGCTTGGGTTCACTTTGATTAGTCTCTATACAACCTTTGTTGGAGTGAGTGGGTGTAGGTGCCGTGTTTTGAAAAGTGTAGGCTATGTGCTTGGGCTCTTATGGCATTGTGCCGGAAGGCCCGACTAAAACTTGGTACTGACGGGATCAATGAACATCTCTCCCAGGACCAAACTACTAAAATATGAGCAACAGATGTTTACTCTCGTTACAAAGCTTCTGTAGTGAACTTGCATAAAACTAGCTTTTTGCGAAAGAAAACTTCATAGCCTAATCTTTGCTACAACCAAATATGCATCTATATATACCTCTGCTTAGTGTTAGGGCTTGCTGAGTACTTTATGTACTCACCCGTTTGCATCTGTGGTTTTAGTCGGAGAAAGATTCGTAGAAGACGATGACGTGCTGGGTTTTGGTCCTACTTTCCAAGTTGCTTGTGAAGTTGTGTCTAGTTTTTCGCTGTCTGCTTCACCTCTAGCTGGCTAAACCTCTGTGGATGCTTTAATCCACATCGTGTTGCCGCTAAAAGTCGAGTTTTAGATATAAATCCCTATCCGAAGTATGCTTTTTGATATACATTCTGATGTGTTAATGCGTATCAGCTACTGATCCAGGGACTGATACGTGGTGCATAATGTATTCTAGAAATGGGGTACGATAAGTTCTTATCACGTTCATGGCTCATATCTACAATAAAAGGAAGAAATCAATTCAGATCCGAGTTTGTTAGAAGTAACAGATTCGGATAATAGATTTTGTTGCAAAAGAAAACAACCATATCTTTGTGGTCTATTATTTGTTTGGAACAGTTTTGCTCAATTTAGAAAGATCTTCGTGTTATCTTTCCAATAGATCCACATTTGCCATAGAATAACAACGGAGTGCGTCACAATAGTGAAAGAGATCTGAGGTGTGCTGTTGGGACTTTTTTGTCTCTATTTCATGTGTTACCATAAAAATAAACACAGAGAGAGAAAGAGAAAAGAAAAGTGAGAACAACAGCAAAGAAAAAATAGAATAAAAGAATCATGAAAAAAAGAAAGAAGAAGTGAGTTATAGTTGCTGCTGTCCTGAGCTTTTTCTATCATTTGTGTGGCTACCTTTGTGTCTAGGCTCTCGTCTCTAGCATGATTTAGTCTAGGATCAGCACTATACTGTTGTTGAACACTTATTAAACTTTTCATTTGCTGATTTGATTGAGCTAATCCTGCCTACAAATTGAAACTCTCCAAGCTCCAAAGATTTATACAGCAAACAGAGTTTGTGACATAGGCAATCGTTCCACCAATCTCCACTGGTTGAAATTGTTGGTTGCAAGTCATCGCTACCGGGTTGGTAAGAACATGTAAAAACTTAGTTGAGCAGGCTTGGGAGGCAAAGTTGGACATAGCCTAGATCTTTGTCAATTTGTTGCTATTTGCTTACCATGATAGGCACAACCAGAAAAAATGGAGCTTACAGCTTACATCCTCAACAACATATGAAAACACATCAACTTTAGATACTTGTTGATATTTTGCATGTAGTAAGTTTGTCAATACTTTCTTTTGTTTGGAAATTTCACCCTCTTGCAAACATTGATTGGGAGCTGAGTTTAGGAATTTGATGAACATGTCTTGTCTGAGAAAGAAAAAATTTACATTGCCTCTAATGTTTTGATTTATCGTGCTTTGCTTGAATGAAAATATATTTGTAGGCACAATAAAGTTTCCAAATCTTAGAAAGACTTTAAATATTATTTTAAAAATGTTTTTATTCCTACATATTATGCTGATCATTTGCTTGTCAAATTAGACAACTTAAAACAGAATAGCATGACTGTTAAAGAATACTTTTATGACTTTAAAGTTTGTGTCATTTTTGGTGGCTTAGATGAATGTTGGAAAGGTATAATGAGTAGGTTTCTGAAAGGTCTCCATTCTGATATCCAAATTTTGCTCATCTCTAATACTTATTACTCGATGTCTCACTTGTTTTTGCTTGCTTGTAATGCTGAAAATCAACTTTTATCATTTATGGATACAAGCACGAATAATCACCATCACAGAATTATGAAATATATTGCTGATGTGCCTTTGGCACAAGGGGAGTGTCAAAAAAGAGTTGTGTGATACTTTATCTTTTACTATAACATCACAACTAGAAATCTTTTGTTTTTTGTTCTGCGCTTAACATTTTGTAGGGGAGTGAGAAGAACTCTCCAGGGGATGTTAAGCTCCTTGACAAAATAAGGGTTATGGATAATGATGCTTGTGTGACGTCTACTATATTCGAAGAGAGTAAGAAAAAATAAACACACTTTGAGTCCCTCGCCATATCTGGATACTCTCATGCTGCTTGTGCTAAACTGCAACTACCCACTATTCATATTAGTGTTTTGCAATGCTTAGTAGAGCCTCCAACGACTTATGCTTTGTTTCATACTGCAAATTTGTTCTATTATTGTATCAAGTTGTATGAACAAGTTTTGTGCATCTCAAAAACACAACTCGTGCATGGTGTTTAAAATATTGTGGTTGAGTACACACCTCTAGAGTATAGGCCTTTTTATTGCACTGATCTTAACGAGGTAACGTTTGAGCTCATATCTTCTTTTACAACTTTAGGTTATATTGAATTTGATGCTTCTTGTAACTTGGGTTGTTTGGAGAAAAAATTATTTCAGAATTGTAGTTTGCAATGTTTTGGCTACCTTGTTTTCATGCAATTGGCAACTATAATGATATTGGAGATTTTTTAGTGTCTAGAGTAGTTATATGTACTCATTTGAAACATCCTTTTGAAATGCAAAAACAGGATCAAACAACACATACAGTAACACTAAAAATGCCTGGAAAGTTTTGCTAGTTTTATGTTCTATTAACAGGAGTAGCTCATGACACAGGATAATGTTTTGTTGAGACCTGGCTACGTGCACATCACTTGTCCTAATATGACAACAAGCAATCATGTAGACCACTGGATCAAGCAGAGGATGAATTGCCATATAGAAGGGGAGATTGATGAGATCTTATATGTCCTTGCTGCGTCGCATGACTGCATCAGAATACCTCCGTGGCCTCCAACATTCGAGATTTATAGAGGGCATGGTGGGGTGGCCAGTTTTGAATCTGAACTTGAGACAAGGATGACTCTGAATCAAGTAAGAAAGAATGATAATATCATATATGATGTGGACGTGGTTCCTGATCTTCCGTTAAGTTGTGGTAACTCTCTATTTGGTGCAGATGCAATATACAATCGATCTGGCCTCAAATCAACACGATTCGAACCTCACAATTGCAGCACCACTTCTCTTCTAGTTATCAACCGTGAGCACACAATTGACTTCGTCAAGAAGGCTAATTCCAGCCTGTGAATAGAAGAACACAAGCAAAAACAAGGAAGAACGCAACTCAATTGCGAAATCTAAATTAGATCATGAAGTTAGAAAATCGATAAACCGTAGCAAAACTGTTTGAAAAAAGATGAAAACTCTTCAAAACCTAACTCTAATGATAGCGGCTACTGATTATATAGAATTTAGAATGACCTTAGGGGCAAACCTTAATACTAATGGGCCAAAAAAAGATACACGTTCTAAAGGTTAAAAGATAGTGTCGCTGCACCCTAATAGATTCTAGAAGTCGTATTGTTTTTGCGATTCCTAGAGATCTAGGGAGTATTTTCGCATAGGATTAGATCCGTTAGAAAACTTATCTCTTTAGCTTTTCATCCATATCTAGAAGGTTCAAAACAAAGCTTGTATGAGACTAAGACATCCATTTTAGTGCAGGCTGCTCCTGTAGTCTGAGTCAAATTCGAACCCGAGTTGTTTGGATCTTCTCCGAGGTCGAACGTGCGTTGCCGATCTCCAGCATCTCCAAGTCCTTTGTCATGCTTCTTTTGACCATCTCCAGTGTTCTTAATTATGATAAAGTTATTAAGTCGCAATTTATTCTCAAAGCAAGGAAGACGTGTTTAAGAACAAGCTTACCTTTAATCTCAACTATCATGCACGAGTTTTATTAATACTAATTTGAGTAGTGTTGTGTGTATCTAAAGGAGTGATGTCCTTATCAATATACATTCCTCTGTGGCCATTACCTTTCATGATTTCTGAACGACGTTGTTGAGTGGTGGATTTGCAGTCTAAGCTTGATGTCAAGAACGACTCCAAATCAAGTGTGGGATGATGATGTAAACATCATACCTTCTGATGAATACTTCAATGTCAATATTTCCGCGAGAAGGATTTGGATTGCTAAAAAGCACCAACATGCAACGGCTGTCACAACTTCAAACAAATTCTGTTTTGGATGTGCAAGTAATTGCTGGAAAGCTCCTCACATCTACTTTCTAACAAATCTAGCCCCACTTTCATATGACATTGAAGTCAGTGCCAACCATTATTTTTTATACAAAAGATACTGCGTCACTCAACTTGAACTGTTAATCTATATATCAAGTTGAGTCTAATTAGAAGCACATCCTAAGGATTGAGGATGACCCTCGTCCTCCACCCTATTTAAAAGCTCGAACTACCACCAAGAACTCTAGAGTTTTCTTTTGTTATAGTTTAGCTCTTGTACAAATTTTTTGATCTTCAGTTATGTCAAACGACTACCTGTTAGACAGCTTTGAGGAACTTCATATTTGAAAAATTTTGGTTTGCCGCAAATTGTTTTTGCTTGTTCTTTGATTGCTGGAAGGAATCAAACCTCTTATTCTAAGTTGATTTTTGCTGTCTAACACAATTAATAATATTTCGAAGTTGGTTCTGCGATTATTAAGATACATACGACCAATTTGTCTATAATCGGATTGTGAGAATCAACTTCATCAAATCTATAGTTATCACCTAACCGAAACATCGATAACTCTAAGTATTATCAGATTGTATGTTCGATTAAGGGTCCTGAAATATAAAATGGCTCCAAACACCCAATTGATGCTTTTTATTTTTTTGGCGTAGATCGAAGCCGCAACTCACAGGCAAACCCTACTAGTACTTGTGAGGCGAGGCGACGGCTCAAGCGTCATGATGGTTGCGGCGCGCGTGAGCGACGCGGCCCTCTCGAGCCTCCCCCACCCGATGCCCCTCCCCTCCTATCGATATCGATTCTTGTTCTTGAGACGAGGTTCTTGAGGCTATGCAGCCCATCAACGTCAAGTGGCCGGTGGGTGGTCTGGGAGCAACGCTCGACGTCGGCATGCGCCGTCCTGTGTATGTGCGTGACCTCGATGACGGCGCGGAGCAGCAGATTGAGTTGGGTAATCTGGCCCAGGTAGAACAGGACTAGCACCGTCGTCAGGCTCCCATTTCTGAAGCTGCTGGATGACATCGACAGTGGTCTCACTGAAGCTTTGTTTGGTTACAAAAGGTTGGGAGGGAGAATGAAAGGGAATGAATTCATTACTCTCTAGGTGTGTGATATTTAATCCCTCTCATTTAACCCCAATTCCCTCCCATTCAATACTAAACCGAATGACCCCCTGAACTGGAACTCGCTGCAGGAGTCTGCTTGCCGCCACCTTTCTATTCTGTGTTCCCTCTCCCCTTCCCGTCAATGTTTGAGCATCTACGAGTTCGTACTTTGTGCTTTTTCAAATCCAGCATTAGACTTTGTGGTTTGCAAGATTTCATTCTCAATAGAGGTAGCTAGGATCACGAATTTGCAGATGCTACTGAAAGTGAACTGTGTTTGTTTTTGTATCTTGCTAATGATTTGGTGGTCTAGTTTGGTAATCCACTTTTTTACTTTGCACCACTCGAGTTTCTACGTCTTGGACCAGTCCTTAAATTTCCATGACAGCTCTGTAATTAGGCTTTAGTTATAAAAGCATTGCCTTTAGATAGGCGTAAGCTTTTGGTAATGAGACCACATATTTGCTACTTTCTAAATATGTTTGATATCACACGTCCGTGCCTTAAGTTAGTCATAAGCTGGAGCTAAAACAAATTGATGGACATCTTAAAAAAAATTAGAATTTTATCTTGCAACAGCTGCATATGTTTGAACCTGGGATCATATACAAGTGATGTGCTTCATTTGGTCTTCGATGGGGAAAAAAATTAACCCTAATTAGGCATTTATCATTTTTTTATTTTTACTATTAGTATTCTATTGCCATGATAATTAAGTTGTTGAAATGTTTTAATGTCCACAATAATTAGAGATTGCCATTTCCTAGATATGATCGATTTTAACGTTGCTGACAGAAGTATATATATTTTAACCCGTGGCTCTGGCCTTGCTTGTTTTGCCTTTGACTTACACATGATCTTTCTCTATGATTGAAGGTTTGCTGGAGGTTTCCAACAACGGTGTGATGGAATATGAGTGGGCATCACCCTCTGATTGCCAAAAGATTCAAATGGAGTGGGAACACAGTGTTGTTTTCTCTTTTTTTTTAGCTCTTTGGTACCTAATGAAATCAAATTCAGATGAAATTGCCATATCTTTGAATTTGCAATCGAGTGACCTTAACATTGAGCAAAATCCTTGTGTTTTGATCTGTAGTGAATTATCGTGTTTTGTTGTATTATCAAGTTGCTAAGGAATGAGGCATTTGAGCTTGGTATTTTAGTTGTGTATTAATCCATCCCTTCCAAAATATAAGCAAATCTAGCTTTAGTCAAAGTCAAATTTTTTTAACTTTGACTGTTATTAATAGAGGAATAGATGATATTTATCATATGTAAATTATATTATTAGATTCATCGTGAAACAAACTTTCATAATATGTAACTCTTTATACTAGAAATTATTTGATGTTCTAGATATTGTTGGTCAAAATTATGTAAAATTGACTTTGACTGACTTTAAAATGTTTATATATTGGAATGGAGGTAGTAGTAGGTTGCAAAGGTTTCATTCGTGTCGAAAGGTTAATATTTTGCAAAGTTTTGATTCTGGCTGGAATGAATTAGTGACCACGTTTTAATGACAAGCCCAAGATCAATATGATCTAGGCCTGGACTGAAAACATGTTTGCGGAACAGGGCCTTGAACAGACAACAATACATGACACATCATTCAGAACTGCAACGTAAGTGATAGATCTTGGGAATAATCACACTCTTAGTGGCTTCTGTCCAAGTGGAAGACACCACAGTGTGCTAGTCGAGCACGTGGTACCCTGCGACGTCAATGACCGGGTCCTTAATTTGCATCCTGGCACGAGAACCAAAAGTGGAGGTGGGCTCTGCCGTGTACTTAAGCCCTAGTGTTCTCTGTAATCTTTGCCAAGTCCCGTTACAGCTCCCCATTAATCCATTTTAAATCAAATTATTGGAAAAATTGTGACAGACCACCCCGTGAAGAGACCATCTATTGACCTTCAGAATCTTATTAAGTGTGACTCGATAAAGCGAAGACCAACAGTACAACTCAAATATGATAAAATATAATACAAACTGTTAAATTAGTTACAAACTAGAGTCTTTTAAAGCGCGGAAGTGTTCTAACTTTATTTAAAAGCTACCAGAGACTTCTAGATTCTAATCATAAGATAACATCGAACTTATACGATGCACCTTTTAACAGCACATAACAGATCAGCGTAGCGAGCAGGGCTCCAAATAGACATAGCCACCTTTAAAATCGCTCCTGCCTGTTGCTCTAGAAGACGGAAAAAGAGATCACTTACAAGCAAAAACAACAGAGATCTAAACTTTGAATATTCAAATGCTGAGCAAGTCTTACTCGTCAAAATGATCAACTACAGCCGACTCCAATAGGTATGATAAAGCTGACTCACATGGGATAACTATTTGCAAAAACCAGCGTTAATATAGTAAATCTTTAGTTTCAAGTTTTGACAGTAAATTAAGTGTTAGAGTATATAAATTTAATTTGTACTATCAACTACTACAATCATAGGTTGTCAAACAATTTAATAAGTATACTAAACAAATCATATTCTTTTCCTTAACCACTTCTTCTTTTAGTAATTACTACGATGTGACGCACTGAGACAAGTGGTAATTATTATTTTGAGGGGCAACGATTATAATTGATTTACATTCAACTAGAGAAACCTAATTACACGATATGTATGCGCTTTTCGGAAGCCGCACATGACAACCTTGCCTGGCCCAACTACTTCAGTGAGATGCGAAGAAGACCGGCGTGGTTGTAGAAGTTGACGAGGACGGCTGGATGGTGGAGCTCGACGGCGGGGTCCTCGTGTCCCCGAAGAACGATGACGGCGGGGTCCTCGTGTCCCTGAAGAACGACGGCGAGAAAAACTCGAAATCCTACATGAAAGCTCATGGAATTGGTAGAAACTTGTGATTAGGTGGTGCATTAGAGGATGCACTACTCCAGCCGAAAAGGAATCGAGAAATCACCTCCCGGGGTGCGCCAGATTTGGTCGGATGTGGCCGGCGACCTTGGAGCTCAGAAATTTGGGGAAATCAAAATTCGTCGCACTCTGAGGGAGAGGTGGCTGGCTGGGTTTGTGGGGAGCTCAAGGGAGGAGGGGCGCACGTGCTCGCGAGGATTGGGGGTGGGATGGTGGCTTGGTGTAGGCTCTCCACGGCGTCGTCGGAGAGGCGAGGTGGCGGTCAGCAGTGACAAAGAATAAGAGAGGTAAGAGGAGGCTCGGCCAGGAGAGGGAGGGGAGCTCGAGCGCATTCACTCGGTCGATCCTCGCGCGATACGCTCGGCCATGTACCCGACGTCGTCTCATCCATGCACAGGAGGCTCCAATGGGGATGCGGCAGCTACACTGCGTGGTGGCGTCTGGAGGTTGGGAAGGAGGCCTGGGCGGCTGAACAGGTAGGTCCCACAAGGATTTTCCAATTTTTTTGATTTTCACTGATTTCCTGCGTTGCAGTGTTTTTAATCAGAAATCATTACTTCCTGAGCTCCGAAAGATTTCAAAATTTTCAGATAGCCAGAACTTTTTGAGAGAAACTACTTTTATTTCGGGCCCAAGTTCAAATTCCAAATAGATTGTGTTCTATAAATTTGACAACACCAGAAATCTATTAAAGGAGAAAATCATTTTGGCCTTCTGACTTTTGAATAAATTTTACAAAAATTTCTAAAATTCACACCCTTGCAAGACATTTCAAAAGAAATTTTTTTCACAATATTTCTTTAAAAAGTTTTGAGCTCATATGTGAAATTTAAATTCTAATTGAAATTGGGAATTTGTTTGAATTGTTTGAATTGTTTTTGACCTCGGTTCTAAATTTTTGAATTTGACAGGGAAGTTTTCGGGGACACACAAGACGCACACACAAGACCGGGAAGTTTTCGGGGACCCCTATCCGCTCCTGCACTGTAACATCCCGAAAATTTCAAATTAATAAAGCGGCGAGTTATCCCAATTTCGGTTCCGATCAAAAATCATCTATCCCAAATTTCGTTTTGTTTAATCTGAAATCCTTCTTTCTAAATTCTTCCGGTGCCGAAATAATTTAGTCCACGTATTTTCCGCTGGAGCTAAATTATTTTCCAGAATTTTTTAAATTAATTTTTAGATCTGTAAATAATTTTTTCTAATTATTTTCTCAATCTTATCATCTCTCACCTACCCCATTTTAATCTTCTATAAATACTCTTTCCAATCTTATCCTCCCTCTTATCCTCTCCATTCCCCTCCCCTCTTCCAGAAAAATCTTCAACCGCTCTCCTCTGCGCGTCACCGTCGCCGCTCCCGAGCCGAAGCCGAGTCTCCGTCACCTGCTCCCGCCGACCACGCGTCACCGCCAGCCTCGTCCCCATTCAGTTCGTCGGGCTATGTCGGCTCCGCTTCGTTTCGTTCATCGATCTGCTCGTCTTCTGTTCGTTGACCTCGCTGCTTCGTCCGGTCGCCCTGCCTCACCCGCTTCGCCGTCCACAGTCACCAGGCTTCGTCAGTTCAAGCTGCGGTGAGGATTCAGACCTCCGTTTCCTTTTTGTCTTCCACGAGTTAGAATAGCTTCGTAGCCTAGATGCTGGTGCGTGTAGTCGGGTCGACGTCGAGCGTCAGACCAGTGCGCCATTTCTCAAGTATCGCAAGATTTGAGTCGCGCAGGTAGGAGTTTATCCGTTGAACTGCTGCTGTGGGTGCTTCGATCCATTGAGGAAGAAGCTGCTGGCTAGTGGGACCGCTGGGAGAGAGAGAGAGAGAGGTAGCAGTGCCCCAGGCTGTGAATTGATTCGATCAGTTGCAGGAGCTCGGTGCTGTGCTAGGAGGCAGAGTGTAGTGTCTGACCAGCGGGCTGTTGAGGAATCAAGAGGTTGCTAGGCCCGGTGTCAGTGAGTTCTATCAAGTTGGTCTTGCGCCAGGTAGCACTTTCAGTGTGTGAGGTCCTCGGTGGTGCTTGGTTCAGAGGCTGCCTGCTGCTCACGGGTTTCAGTTGGAGCTTAGGAATTCTTTTTTGCTTGGAATTGTTTTTGCATGGTTAATCTTCGAAAGTCCGTGGGAATTTTATTTAATCTTCAAAGTTTCTCTAGAAAGTCTCAATAAATCTGTTTTGTTGAGATCTTCATGTAGAACCGTTCAGGGTCTGTTTTGGAAACGTTTAGCCTAGTAGTTTCAATTTAGATTTAATTACCGGTTTTAATTGTCGTGTATCTAGTGTCTAACTTCTATTCGTGTTGTGATTAGCTGCTGATCCAGAGGAGGAGTTCCGCGAGCTCGCTCAGTTTGACGACTCGGATCCCGACTCCGATCCCAAGTTGCTAGGCAAGCCGTGTTCTTTGATCACTTTGCACCCAGTATTTTAAACTGCATGTTTTGTTTGCAACTTTAATTTGCATGCCAACTATTTTAAAATATGCTAGCAATATTTTTAAGCCGTGCCTATTTACTGTTCCACAAATATAAACCCTAGGATTGCTTTAGAATATTTATTTTATTTTTATGCTTAGCCATGCTTAGTCGCATTTATTTTTATCTCACACTTATCACTATAACAATAGAATTTGTGTTAAATGCTGTTGAACTATGATTCAAATGTGTGAGTTTTACAAATAACTATACATAACTATTTAACGGAGGCAAAATAGAGTATAAGGAGTTGGGGGACTTTTAGAAAGTCTCTGTGGGCATATCTGTTGCGGGTACAACGGGAAGATCTGGGCTGGGATCTTTCTGTGAGACTTGTTGTTGGCGTTGAGGTTAGAGATAGTGCCTGCCCCAGCAATTAGAGACCGAGTTCTTCGAGCTTTGTACGCTCGGTTGATAACCATGTATACCACATTACCTTATATGGCAGTTAGCTTGATTTTGAAGCTTATCGAGACTGGTTGTTTACCCGTGGGTTGACGGTGTTGTGTTAGTGTGGTGTAGAGCTATGACTCTTCATATGAGATCGAGATACCTCACCTGATCAGTGGTAGGCTCCTCACAGTTCTAGGACCCGATTGCGTAGGCATTTGGGATCCCTATCCTGAGGATGGGTAGCGCCAGTTAAAGCTTGTGGACGAGTCATGTGTGTTCGTCGAGACTACGTCGGTAGTTCTCGATGATGCTTCTCGTGAGTTCAGGTGCATAACCTCTGTAGAGTTTTAGTCAATGCACATTACCATGTCTTTTTGAAAGGACACCCTCTGAGTTGTGCTCCTCGTTGAGTAGTTTTGTTTTTTTTCCTCCTCGTCTATTTCAAAATGTTTCAAAATGTTTTAGACTCTGACTTTTGAGCTGTGGCTGAGTGTAGAGTTTACATCGGCATTTAAAATGAACTCCTATTCGGAATAACAGAGATCCCTGCGGGGCAAGATAATAAAATTTGATAGTTTTAAAATAAAGCTTTTTTGCATCTTTAAAATAAAATAAAATATTTTAAACTTACATTTAACACTTGAGCCATGTCTTTATCCTTGAAACCATTTGCATACATACATTGTTATTATATAGTACGCGGTATGCTGAGTATTCGTACTCACAGCTTTCTAATTTATTGTTTTCAGAGGATTCTCTCAGTTTCGACTTCGACTACGTCTTCGACAGACCGTGAAGTCTGCTCCTGCGCTCAAGCTAGCCTGTGTGGAGGAGGTTCGTTACTGTTGCCTTGTTGATGCTTCTGTTGTTGCACTCGTTGGATTCTCGATAGTGATCTATCTGTTCTGAGATGTTCTGGCCTGCGTGTCGATGAACCTCTTATTTTTATTTAATATTTCTGTTATGGTTTTTTGATTGATCGCTTGTGATGTCGTGCGTGCCAATCTCTTGAGATTAGTAAAGTCACAAAAGATCAGAACTTATCGAAAGGTAAGAAAAATCTCGGTCATTACAGTCACGTGTTTATGTGTGCCAAAGAGCGCCTCCACCGTTTCTTTTTCTCCCAGCCACAGCTCACTGCCCCAGGTCGCCACTCGTCGCCTCCTCGCCGCTCCCTCCTCGCCGTCCCCCACGAATCCACACCAACGCCAAGATGCCCAACGACGTGCAAATCCCCGACGCCACATGATGCTCCGACTGCCCAGCCCCGTGAATCCGCGCCGACGGCCAGACGCCCGACGACACCTGAACACGCTTTCGCCCCGTGTTTCCCCGGTTCTTGTCGCTGTCCCCAATTTCGCGGTCACATCTTGGCAGCACGCGTCAATGCAGCACCATCACGCATCCGGCAGCGTCGGGCGATGGCCGTGTCTTGCGATGGCGTTCACTGCAACAGGCAAGGGCTGAGTCTTTCGCATGCAGTGGTCAATCTAGCGATTACGGCGTGAGCGAGACAGCACAGCGTCCAGGAGTGCATGCGATCTGCATCTCCATGATCGATGACGATAGTTATCGAACCAAGTAAATGGGCCGGTAGTTAACATTGGGCCAGATTCAAAATTCTGTTAGGATATTTTTAAGGGAGTTGTTGAAGGAGGGTATTAAAATTGGTTTCTAACTTTTTTGGGCTGCCTCTAAAATGTGCCTTTTGCGTGGAAGTTTTAGGGGGGATTATTGGAGATGCTCATAAAAAAACAACTGTTTCTACCCCTACCTCCATCTGGACGTGAGGGAGGCAAAAGGTTCTTGGCAGTTCCAACAAGTGATCTCAAAGCCAGGTTGGAATATGTTCATGAGTCCAAATAATGTCGGTGAGGACGACCGACAAAGAACCATAGCAATGAAGTGTGTGTAGTGCCCAGCTTCAGTGCAGTGGAGCTCCAGATGATAATCAATAACAATTATCATGATTGGCCATAGGTTATGAACCTAAGCATGGAGCCACTTGGGATATGGGGTGCAGTGGAGGACACCACCATCGATAGCTATTTGGATCACCTGGCATTAGCTGCCTTCCTGCGCAAGTTGCCTATAGAGTTGAAGACCGGGCTTACAGTGAAGATGAATCCCAAGGAGGCGTGGGATCATGTGTGAAGCCAGCCTCAGAATTCACGGGCTCAGAATATTTTCTACCCTTATCATTATCATTGCAAACTCTATTTAAACAATGTTCTACATAGATTTTTAGAAATCCGTAGGTGTTGGCTGACAGCAATAATAAGGTGCAGCTTCGCCCTTTGTGGGATATGGTGAAGATGATGAGGAGATAGGTGATGCACGTGTGAAGAAGGTGAATGCTCAGTCGCTCTTGAAGAAAATTAGACAATTATTCTCTGCGATGGCGAGTCGGTCGACTTGCTCATCATGCATATCTGCGGGCTCCTCAGCCACCTGAGGGGCTTGGTGAAAAAGGTGGAGGATGCTCATGTGGTTTAGAAGATTCTACGCATGCTCCCACTAAGGTAAAATATTGAGTTGCTGCTCGATTTGAACAAAATATCAATGAAAAAACTCATCGGCTGGCTGCAGGTTGTGGAGGCACTGTGGTGTTTGTGGCAGCTGTGCAAGGCATCGAGCACTTATACTTACTGAGGAGCAGTGGGAGGCACATCAGCATGGCAAACATCGAGCGTGCAACAGCAATGGACAGCACGACAATGACGAGAACAAATGTGGCAATAGCTTCAACCAGGATGATAGCAATGACAACTGTGGCATCACGAGCTCTAGTTGCCAGCATGCTAGATGCCACTACCTAGCACGGTAGTTTTACTATGGCGAGCGGACGTGCATGTCCAAGTATTGCCATGATAAGGGGATCAAAGGAGCCAGTGCTTCTCGTGAAGCCGATGCTGATCATGAGTCAATGCTGTTGTGATGACAACAAGTACCATGTCATGCTTACGAGGGAGATTGTTGGGAGTAATCACACCATGTACATGTTTTGGTTGTGCTTGTGAATGAAAGTGCATCTAGGATCCTGTATAGATTTTGTATGAATTGTGGCAAGCAACCAAAGCATTTAATACTGCTATGTGAGTATGTGTGCAGGGAACCATTGTAAAGATTGTTACGCACCCTGAAAAAATGAGAAAAGAAGAAGATGGTTAATCTACAGCTCAGATTTATATTTTACTTTTTGAGTCGTAGGTAGACCGTACTATCAAAGGGGACACAGCGCACTCTGCGAGGAAAATTATTTAGTGCTCAAAGTTCCTATAGCGTACATTCCTATCTTGAGAGTTCTCCGGTTCTAGGCAAATCAGCTCGGACTTGTCCTGTACAAGACTTGTACGAACCAGGGCTGGACTCCATAGAGGTTGCAGTTTGACTGAGTCAAACTTGTCTGAGCCATCCGTACAAGTTCACCACCTGACTAGTCTGCATTGCAGCCAGACTCTAGAGAAGGTGCCTCCTGGCAGCTCCAGACTAGTACGAAGCCCAGGTCCCGTAGGATTCCCTAGAGCCTGCATCCCTCACCCTGCGCACTTGTTTGATTTGGGTCATTTGGATTTGTCCGGTCCCTGAGGGTTGAACTTGTCTAGGCCATTTGTAAGGATGTTTAGTGACTGAGAAAGGGGTTGAATTGAGCACTCACTAAAAACAATTTTTCTTCACCACATTACCAATTAACAAGACTACACCAGAGCACTAGGAAATAAGGTACCAAGCAAGATATATAAGAGTAACATGATAACATGGGAAAGGAATAATGAACCAAGCAAGCATCAAAAGCGATCAGACAACTCCTACTCATGCTTGAGATAAGGTAAACACAACAACTAAAACACACTAGCATGATAGCCACTAAGAGATAAGAAAAGATGATACAACTTATCAACAATACAAACAAGATAAAGGAGTAAATATTAAGACATGTAGTAAAGGGTAGCGAGAAGCTTAAGGCTTTAGGTCAAGATCTTGGAAAGGATGGCATCTTCATCTAATCTTGTTTATGCCACTCTTGGTCCCTCAAGGTTTGCTCCACTCCTGGAGTGGAAACACGTGCATTCCAAGGACAAACCTACAAAAGCTAAGACACTCACCCTTGGTGTCCATTTCAAGTAGAGGAACACAAACACTCCTCTTAACTCTTAACTAAAACTTGTGATATCTTTCACAAACACTAAAAAAGCCCCACCAACAACTCTTAACTAGTCTAGCCTACTATAGATCAAGAGTAACAAGCCAAAACACTCCTCTTAAGCCTCACACGTTTTAGAAATGAATGGATGCTCTAGTTACTCTCCTTCTAGTACTAAAGATCTTCGCAACTCTTCCTTGTGCTCTCAAACGGTGTCCCTTGGCTCTCAAGTAGTCTCCTCAAGCTCCCCTAGCCTCAGACACACTTCACAATGTTTAAATCCTCGGTTTATATAGGCACAAACCCAAAAGTAGGCATTTGAAGGTGATGTCATGAAATAGACTCTTTTTTAGGGCGTCAGACTGTCTAGCCGTGAGGATTATCGGACTGTCTAACACTTTGGCACCAGAGTATCTCATGCGCTCCTCAATCCACATGTCATTCTTTGATTCTTCTATCCGACCAGTCCTCACAGACCATCTGAACTGATTGTCTGGCCTTCTGTCTTCACTGAGCTCCAAAACATCCCTCTCTGGAATGGTCACTCGAGACACACTTGACTAGCTGATCAACTAGTAGACTGTGTGGTGGCCTTTATCTGACGAGTTCGAGAGAGCATCCGTCTCTGGATTCATCTCTTAGCTTCATCGGACTGTCTAACCTAACACTAGACAGTGCGACCATTTTGTTCGAGACTAAAACTTTAGAACTTTGAATCTTCAACGCTTCTACAGCCGTCAGCATGCTTCCTATGATCTTCCATTACTACTTTAGTGCCTTTGGTGAACTACTAGAGCATCCATACACCCTAGCACTCATGTGACCCACAAAAAAGGACTAGACCTCTCTTTATAGTACTAGTTTTCCTAAGGACTCAAAGCCTATTTAAACCACACACGACTTCAGCTCTTCTTTGGCCTTGATCCAATCTTGAAGCAATACTCCATCAATAGATTATCTTTTTGAACTCGTCTTCGTGGAAGCTAACTCTTAGAAATCTTGAGATGAATAGCGGCTGAACCTACATACATTGAGGTAGTCAATGGTTCTCACTCAATCACTACAACATTCGTACCTTAGGGGCTCAATGGGTATGAAGCTAACACCCTTTGGACTTGTCTGAGCCTAGGAGTTTTTGACAGATTTTTCTTGACAGCCTCTATATAACCCCTTGCCTTCCAATGGCAAAAGGTTACCAATCTTTAGACTTATCAGCATTTTGTATTGCCGGTACAGTAGAATTTGTGTACTGGAGAGGGGTTCGTGCATACTCCTTATTGAGGTGGCCTAGTCTATGGGAGACTCAAGAGATTTAGCCTAGTTTCGGCTATCACAGAGACATAATACCCTACATCCAGGATCAGGGTGTGTATAGATTGTTGAATTCGATTGAATGGGGGTTACAATGGCGCTAGGGTTCATACTCGAGCAAGAACTCTAGGTCTTTCGAGGATTCTACATGTGATGGTGTCTATTGCTCATGTGATGTCACTCTCTCTCTAGGGACCCCTACGCGAACTTACATAGGGGTCGGACCAGGGTTACAATGGCTTGTTGCTGAAGTAACCGATGGTCCCTGACGGGTGGGGCCACAAGCACGAAGTTGTTACGCCTAGCAGCCTCTGAGCACCAGATCATCTTGTTGTCGTCCTTATCTTTTGTCCTTTGTCCAACGCAGATGGGATAAAGTCAGCTTTTTCTTCCACCGTCCAGCAAACTGCACCAGTCGCACAACATCAGAAATCTTCATGCATCTGTCGCACAGCATTAGAAATCTTCATGCTTGTCGAGGGTTGGTCTTCAAAGGTGGTGCCCAACCCAAGGCTCGAACAAGTAAGGCGGTGCCCGACCTGGGGGTCAGATGGGACTTGGCTTGGTGGAGTTGAACTGCAGCCTGCCGTTGGGCCGTCTTTCATTGCTGGTGAAACACCTGGTGTTTCTCGAAGCCAAGGAATTAAAATTTTGAGAAAGAATTTGAAATTCAAAATTCAAGTACAAACAAAAGAGATAAAATGAATCCAAGTTAGTAATTCAAATTTGAAGTTAACTTGAAAATTAAAAGTGAAAGTCGAACTTTTTAACATAAAAGTGTTGGAATGCTAAAACATGATCAAAATTCTTAAATTTATCAATACTTACTTAGGTTCATTGAAATTTAAAATAGCCAAAACAAAAATTTTAATCCTTAACACTTAACTATCTTCAGAATGTTGTAACTGAAATCCTGTTTCTAACCTCAGCATGAGCCCAAAATAAAAGATGTTAATCCTGAAAAGTTTATATCACTCTACCCAATTTCAAAATATTCAGAGTTCAGGTTGTATTTCTTTCTGACATAATAAATTGGTAAAGTGATCTCATTTCAGCAGTTTAGAATTCCCTTAAATTACAGTGCCACTTTCGATGTCTGGAGACTTACCTATTTCCTAATCCCTATATAATTAAATCTACTTAGAATTTAAACTTGACACCAAAATAAAAGTTGTTACCCATGGTACATTCTATCATCTTGCCAAGTTTCAAAGTTTGCGGAGCTCGGGAGATACGTCCTAAAGTCCCTACAATTTGGTTAACTGATCTGACTCCAGCATTGTCTGCTTAACGGTTAGCCGTTTCCAAAATTCAATATCTTCCAGATCCTTTTAGATCTACCTGTGCATGTTGGTTACAGTGGAGATCACAGGATAAAAAACTATTTCCCCATGTTTCAAAATGTTCGGAGCACTGGAAGTATTCCTTTTGGACCCCCTAAAACGGTAAACTGATCTGACTTCTCAGCAAACGTCTCCTTACCACTTACCCATATTCGAAATTCCATAACTTTCGTTTTCCTTGGAAAAATCCCGTGCATGTAATTTATTGTGGGAATCACATGTTGAAGAAACTTTCTACAAAGTTTCGAACAATTTAGGGCTTGTTTGCTATTCCTTTGTTTGGTCCCCAAATTACTTAAACATTAAGCTTGGCTGACCGTTTTCTCAGATTCTTAGCAGTCACCTGTCTTGTGACTGTTGCCGTATTAACTCCAGTTCAAATTTCGTCTTGACTCCAAAGACAAATTTGTTCCTTTTGAGATACTCTCCCGTCTTGAAAAGCTTCAAGATTTTCAGAGTGGTGGAAGTATTTCTTTCGGACCTTAGAATTCGGTTAACTGATCTGCCTTCAGCGGATTTCTCGTCTGCTTAACAGTTAGCTGTTTTCAAAATTCTATAACTCCCAATATTTTTGGGATCTTCTTGTGCATGTCGGTAGGATGGTAGAAGACCTTGTCAAGAACATCTCCACCAAGTTTCGTTCACATGAGAGCTCATTTGCTAACCGTTTTTGTGGTCACAATCTGATCAAATGCTAAGGCTGCAGGGGAACTCCATGGCGGCTAAGGCCCACTTGTCAGCTTCATCATCATCCTCCCCCAACCAGCCTGCGCCAGTATGCACCCCGTGCGCGGGCATGCAGGCCGGCCATGCGCCCCGGGGCAGAGGGCGCGCGCCACGCACCAGACTCGTGTGCTCTGCATCCCGAACCGGTCCTCACTTGGTCATCCTCGTTCTCATTTCTCTCTATCTCGCTCTCACTGTTTTGCCGACCGCGCTCCATTGCCGCCGCGGAGCGCCACCTCCGAGACATCTTCCGGTCAGTCTCCAAGCCGAGCTCGTGCGCCCATCCACCCTAGAGCCTCCAAGCTCCTCGGATCGCCTCCTCCCCGACTAATCTCGTTGGAGTTTGATTTTTCTCCAAAAACCGAGCTTTTGGAGTCGCGGTGTTGTATCGACCAATTTCACGAACTCTGGTGAGTCCCTTCCATATTGCTTTCGGCTCTAGCCTCCCCACTCACTTGTGCAGCTCTAAGACTCCTTAATCGATAGAAACATCGTCGATTTGGGCGGGATTTGGAGTTATTCCCCTCGCCGCCCCACAATGACTGAAGGAGCTCGCTGGTGAACCCCCATCTCCGGTCGTCCTTGACGGCGACAACCTCAACGCCGGCCCTCGGCTCACGTCGGTGGAGCTCTCACGTGAAGCGGCGCAGGTTCCCATCCACCGAAACACCTCCCCGACCCTGCCGAACATCGTCCCACCACCGCTCGTCGCTGGCCGCCTTCTCCGGTGAGAACCGGCAGCCGTCGACCATGTCCCCGTCCTCCCCGCACCGCGGTGATCCTCCTAACATTGGATCCCCCCGTCACCGGCAACCTGCTCCGGTTCGGCCTGGCCAGGATCTCGTGTGGCCAATGGCCAGGATCCTGTGCGGCTGCGTCTCCATGTGCAACCGTGCGGCTGCACCAGCCGGTCGCCACATGGCACCCAAGTTTCAATCCTTTCGAAAATCCATTTAAAAATTGCCTAAAAATTCGTCAGAAGTTGCAAAAATCACAGAAAATACATACGAGCTCAGAAAAATGCAAATAATTTACCTCTGGAATCCTCTCATCACGTAGAATACTTTAGAACTATCAAAGTTGCATTTTCTGCATTAGTATTATTTCTGTTAATTAAATAAGGTGCATTATACATACATGCATACCATCATTTTCATGCATAATTAAAATGCAAAATTTTATATTTAACTTTTAACGATTAAGTACTGTTGTCCTAGAATTAACTAGAATTCATGTGCCTGTAGAATTTTTTTTATAAATGATTACCTACTCTTAGCTAGGGATTAAGTCCTTATAAATTCATAGTATTGCAATAAATTATAAAAATAGTTCAGAAATTAGTTCATAGCCTTATTAATATTATGAGCAACTAAATTTATAATTTATGCCTTCAAGAACTGTAACATCCCGTAATTTTTTGAATTAATAAAATGGCAAAATTTCTCAATTCCGTTCCGATTAAATTATCTGTCTCAATTTTTGTTCCGTTCAAAAATCAGTTGTCCCGAACTTCGTTCCGTCCAAATTCGAAATCCATTTATCTAAATTGTTCCCGTGCCGAAATAATTTAATCCGTGTATTTTACGTTGGGGCTAAAATTATTTTTCGGAATCTCTTAATTAGTTTTCAGATCTCTAATTATATTTTCTCTGATTAATTTCATCATCTTTAATTGTTTCACGTTTATTAACTAATTTTTCAGATTAATTCTCAACCCTACCCCATTTTTTTACCCTCCTATATAAACCTCTCCATTCTTATCCCCTTTCCCCTCTTCGTTTGTCCAAAAAAATCCTCAACTGCCGTCTCCGGCTCCAACGTGATCTTTGCGCATCCTGAGCTCCTGCCGCTTGGAAATCCGCGCCGCCTCCATCTGCAGGATCCAACGAAGAGCTGCCGTCTCCGTCGCGCGACCTCGACTCCCGCGTCACTCGTCTACTGGTCGTCTGCGCCGAGCCGCCCGCGTGGAAACCAACGCCTGCCTCGGTTCATCGGTCCAAGCGCCGTCACCGCGTGTCATCCGAGCCTCAACGAAGAGCCGCGCGCCTGTGCCTCGATCTCCCTGCGTCGTGTTCCGCCTCGCATCGTCTGCAGCCGGTCGTGCGACCCGGTGCCTCGGTCTCGTCTCCGCGTGAGCCGCCCAAGCCTCGCGCGTTCCCCGAGCCACAGCCAGCGCGTCTGCATCGCCTGCCGTTCTAGAGCAGCGCCGAGTTGCCGCGCTGATTCTCCGATTTTCCGCGCCGATTCTCCAGATTTCCATCTTCGATTTCTAGATCTCGGTGAGAACAATTTCCTCTCTCTTCAATTCCTTTTCCTTTCTGATTAATTGTTAGATTAATTGCTAATTGTTTCTGCGATTAATTATTCTGCGATTAATCTAAATCCTTGTGGTCTAGATCGTCTACAATTTTCAAAAACTTCGTTTGAACTCCGATTATTTCCAAAATTGTTTTGTTAATTTGTCTCGTCGCGATTGTCATGTAGGGTTGTTTCGAGAACGTTTTGTGCACGTTTAGTCTAGTAGTTTCAATTTAGATTTAATTTCTGATTTTAATTATCGCGTAATTAGTGTCTAATTACCTGCTCATTTTGTGTTTAGCCGGTGTTTCTGAGGAAGAGTTTCGCGAGCCAGCTCAGTTCGACGATCTGGATCTTGACTTCGATCCTGAGTTGCTAGGCAAGCCGCGTTCCTTGATCACTTTGTACCCAGTATTTTTAAACTGCATGTTTAGTTTGCAACTTTAATTTGCATGCTAACTATTTTAAAATATGCTAGCAATATTTTAATCCGTGCCTATTTACTGTTCCACATATATGAACCCTAGGATTGCTTTAAAATATTTATTTAATTTTTATGCTTAGCCATGTTTAGTCGCATTTATTTTTATCTCACCTATCACTATAAAAATAGAATTTGTGTTAAATAATTTTGAACTGTGATTCAAATGTGTGAGTTTTACAAATAACTATACATAACTATTTAGCGGGGGCAGGATGAAGTATGAGGAGCTGGAGGACTTTTGGAAAGTCTTTGTGGGCGTACCTATTGCGGGTACAACGGGAAGATCCGGCCTGGGATCTTTCCGTGAGACTTGTTGGCGGCGTTGAGGTTGGAGATAGTGCCTGTCTCGACAATTAAGGACCGAGTCCTTCGAGCTTTGTACGTTCAGTTGACAACCATGCACACTACGTTACCCTGTATGGGCAGTTGGTTTGATCTTGAAGCTTGCTGAGACTGGTTGTTTACCCGTGGGTTGGCGGTGTTGTGTTAGTGTGGTGTAGAGCTTTAACTCCTCACATGAGATCGAGATACCCCACCTGATCAGTGGTAGGCTCTTTACAGCTTCAGGACCCGATTGCGTAGGCTTTTGGGATCCCTATCCTATAGGACGGAAGACGCCAGTTAAAGCTTATGGACGAGTCTTGTGTGTTTGTCGAGACTACGATGGTAGTTCTCGATGACACATCTCGTGGGTCCAGGTGTATAACCTTTGTAGAGTTTTAGTCGATGCGCATTGCAACGTCCTTTTGGAAGGACATCCCACTGAGTTGTGCTCCTCGTTGAGTAGTTTTGTTTTTCTTCCTCCTCTCCTTTTTTAAAATGTTTTGGACTCTGGCCTTTGAGCTGTGGCTGTGTGTGGAGGTTACACCGGCATTTAAAATGAACCCCCGTCCGGGATAACAGAGATCTCTGCAAGGCAAGATAATAAAATTTGACAAGTTTTAAAATAAAACTTTCTTGCATCCATTAAGTAAAATGAAATGTTTTAAACTTGCATTTAGCACTTGAGCCATGCTTTTACCCTTGAAACCTTTTGCATGCATACATTGTTGATAGGTAGTACGCGGTTTGCTGAGTATTCGTACTCACGGCTTTCTAATTTTTTGTTTTCAGAGGATACTCTCAGCTTTGACTTTGACTACGTCTCTGACGGTCTATGATGTCCGCTCCTGCGCTCAAGCTAGCCTGTCTGGAGGAGGTTCGCTATTGCTGCCACGTTGATGCTTCTGCTGTCGCCTTTGATGGATTCTCGATAGTGATATATCTACTCTGAGATGTTTTCGGCCTGTGTACCGATGGACCTCTTTGAAAGATTTTATTCTAATAATTTTACGTTGACCTGCTATTTTCTATTCTCGTTTTTTGTTTAATATTTCTGTTATGGTTTCTTGATTGATCGCTTGTGATGTCGTGCTTGCCAAACTCTTGGGATTGGCAAAGTCACGGAAGATCGGGACTTATCGAAAGGTAAGGAAAATCCCGGTCGTTATAGGTGGTATCAGAGCCATACTTGATCGTAGGAGCGAAACCGTAGAACTGGACGTAACTAAGGAATATTTCTATATTTTCTAATTTGCTAACAAACCTTCATCGTGAAAGTTGTTTTCTTAAATCTCGTCGTTTGCTTGGTGGGAGTCTTGTTTGCTTAGAATAGTGCTTGTTTATTTATCTTTGTTCTGATCTGCTGGCATTCTGTATTCTTCAGTAATTTTGATTCTACTAATGTTATCTTTCTAATCAGAATTGTTTTCCTGCAACAGATGGCTCTGAGGAAGTCTGGACGCTTTCACGCTCGTTTTGAGGAGGCCGCTCTGGAGGACTCTGAGGTACCGCCACCCGCTGGGCGTGGTCGTGGTGCTGTCCCCAGAGGTCGTGGTTGCGACGCTGGAGGCCGTGTACCAGTGCCACCTGCGGCTGACGCGCCTGACGTTGATCGAGGGCGTGGCCGTGGGCGTGGCCATGCTGGAGCCCCTGCCTCTCAGGCTGGAGGTCGTGGCAGAGGAGTTGCCAGGGACCCTGGGTTCGAGCCTGCTGGTGTTGCCGCGCCTGGTGAGGAGCTTCCAGCTGCTCCGAACCTGGCGGAGGTGATGGCCCGACAGACGCTTCTGCTTGAGCGGATTGTCGAGCAGTCACAGCAGCAGTCTCGTGGTCGTGCTTCTGCTCCTGACGCAGCACCGTACCACCAGTCATCCGGTTCTCGCATGGCGATGTTTCTGAGCATGCGCCCTCCCTCTTTTGACTGTGCAGTCGATCCTCTGGATGCTGACGACTGGCTCAGGGATATCAAAAAGAAGCTGGACCTGATTCAAAGTGACGACCAGGAGACAGTTCGTCTGGCAGCACACCAGTTGACAGGTGCAGTTGGTGATTGGTGGGACACTCTGTACGCCACACTTGACGAGCCTGAGCAGTTCACCTAGGACGACTTCATCACCACTTTCCGTGGTTTCCACATCTCAGAGAGAGCCATAGAGGCGAAGGCGGAGGAGTTCCGTACTCTTCGTCAGGGGGGTATGTCTGTCACCGAGTACGCTAACCGCTTCACTCAGCTGAGCCGTTTTGCACCTGAGGAGGTCTCGACTGAGCGTCGCAAGATGTACTAGTTCCGGAAGGGTCTACGTCTTGAGATGCTTTCGTACCTGGATGGTGGTGTTCAGAGGAGCCTTCAAGAGCTGATTGATAGATGCCTGGTCTTGGAGGTGTCACTTCAAAAGCTCGACCGGTCCAAGGATGCTAAGAGGAGGGCTCTTGGTCAGGGACCCAGTCGTGAGGCTTCGCAGTGTCAGCATTTCAGTGGTTATTTCCAGCAGGGATCGGGACAGCCTATCTTCGCTCGATCCACTGCTCCTGCTCTAGCTTCAGTCCAGCAGCAGGGACCTGGGGGAGGTGGTGTTCAGTTTGCCACTCCCACTAGGCCACCGCACCAGTCAGGAGGACGAGGAGTGCATTCAGCGTGCCATGGCGCAGCTCAGCCGAGCGTCACGCACAGCCGCCTGAACCACATCTCAGTGGAGGAGGCTCAGGAGGCACCTGACGTCGTCGTTGGTGAGTTCTTGGTTCACTCCCACCTAGCGACGGTTTTGTTCGATTCGAGGGCTACTTATTTGTTTGTGTCGTCAGCGTTTGTGTCTACACACAGTCTCCCTACCTCACTCTTAGCTATACTACACTTACCACTTCACCTCTTGGAGTCTACAAGAGTCGTGTTGAGTGTAGAGGTGTTCGGATCTTGATAGAAGGTGTGGTCTTACTAGCCGATCTCATCATCCTTCCCTCGCGGGACATTGATGTCATCTTGGGGATGAATTGGCTAGCGAGGCACAAGGGAGTCATCACTTGTGCTGAGAGGGTTGTGTCTTTGGTCAACCACCACGGTGTCCGAGTGGTGTGCTCCTAGAGCGTCCAGAGTTCTACCTTCAGTTTGCAACTTGCAGGAGTTATCTTTGGAGCAGATTCCTATTGTTCGTGAGTTTCCAGATATATTTCCCGATGAGTTACCGTGACATCCTCCAGATCGAGATGTTGAGTTCGTGATCGATCTTCTTTCTGGTACCGCGTCGATTGTCAAGCGGCCGTACCGGATGTCTTCCGATGAGTTTGCTTTGCTTAAGGAGCACATTGATGAGCTCTTGAGTAAGGGGTTCATCCGGCCGAGTGCTTCGCCGTGGGGAGCCCCAGTGCTGTTCGTGAAGAAGAAGGATGGGTCAATGCGCATGTGTGTTGACTATCGTTCTTTGAATGAGGTGACAATAAAGAACAAGTACCTTTTGCTGAGGATCGATGATCTGTTTGATTAGTTGAAGGGTGCGAAGTTCTTTTCCTCGATTGATTTGAGATCAGGGTATTACCAGATGAAGATTCGACCTTCTGACATTTTGAAGACTTTGTTCGTGACGAGGTATGGGTCTTATGAGTTTCTGGTTGTTTCTTTTGGACTCACTAATGCCCCTGCCTACTTCATGAACATGATGAACAAGGTGTTCATGGCTGAGTTGGATATCGTGGTGGTTTTCATTGATGATATCCTCATCTATTCCAAGTCAGCCGAAGAGCATGAGCAACATCTGAGAGTTGTGCTTGGGAGATTGAAATCTCATCAGCTGTATGCCAAGTTCAGCAAGTGCAAGTTTTGGCTTGAGAAAATTGCTTTTCTGGGCCATGTTGTCACAGCTGAGAGAATTGCCGTTGATCCTGAGAAGGTAAAGACTGTTGTGGAGTGGGAATCTCCGAGGTCAGTTTCTGAGGTGAGAAGCTTTCTTGGGTTGGCAGGTTACTATCGCCGATTCATTGAGAACTTCTCCAGGATTGCTAAGCCTATGACCAAGTTGACTCAGTTGGGTGTGCCGTTTGTCTGGTCAGATGCTTGTGAGAGGAGTTTTCAGGAGCTGAAGATGAGGTTGACTTCTGCGCCTGTTTTGACCTTGCCGGATATTCACCAAGATTTTTAGATTTTCTGTGATGCTTCTCGTCAGGGTTTGGGTTGTGTGCTGATGCAGAACAAGAAGGTGGTTTGCTATGCTTCGAGGCAGTTGAAGAAGCACGAGTTGAACTATCCGACGCATGATCTTGAGTTGGCAGCTGTTATCCATGCTTTGAAGATCTGGAGGCACTATCTGATCGGCAATAGATGTGAGATCTTCACCGACCACAAAAGTCTCAAGTACATCTTCACCTAGTTAGAGCTGAACATGAGGCAGAGGAGGTGGCTTGAGTTGATTAAGGATTACGATCTTAGCATCAACTATCACCCGGGTAAAGCCAATGTGGTAGCCGATGCTTTGAGTCGTAAGGCTTATTGTTCTTCTTTGATGTCTGGGCAGTCGAAGATTCTTGCAGATCTGACCAGTTTGAGAGTTGAGATTGTTCCTCAGGATTTCTTGCACGAGCTCAAGTTGCAGCCGTTGTTGATTGAGGAGATCAAGTCAGCTCAGAAGCTTGATAGAGAGGTTCAGTCGATCTTGAAGAAGATGAGGAGAGGCAAAGCACCGGGTTTTCGTGTGGATCAGCAGGGTGCTTTGTGGTTTGAGGACCATATCTGTGTTCTGAGAGTGCCAGAGTTGCGGGATGCTATTCTGAGAGAGGCTCATGATTCGAGGTTTTCTATCCACTCAGGTTGCACCAAGATGTTCGAGGATCTGAGAACTCGTTTCTGGTGGGTTGGCATGAAGGCAGACATTGCTGAGTATGTTGCCTTGTGTGATATTTGTCGGCGAGTTAAGGCTGAGCACCAGAGGCTGGCTGGATTGCTGAAGCCATTGTCGATCCCTTCTTGAAAATGGGATGACATCAGTATGGACTTCATCACAGATTTGTCGTTGACGTCTTAACATCATAATGCTATCTTGGTGGTGGTGGATCGATTGACTAAGACCGCTCATTTCATCCGTGTGAATGAGAGGTACTCAGTTGATCAGTTGGCCAAGTTGTACATCGATCACAATGTGAGGTTGCATGGTGCACCGAGGAGCATTCTGTCTGATCGCGGGCCTCAGTTTACCGTGAGATTCTGGAGGAGCTTGCATGAAGCTATAGGTACACACCTAGTGTACGGTTCAGCTTATCACTCTCAGACAGATGGTCAGACAGAGCGTGTGAACCAGATTCTGGAGGATATGTTGAGAGCTTGTGTGATCACCTATGGGCAGAGCTGGGAGGACAGTCTCTCTTTTGCGGAGTTCTCTTTCAACAACAGTTTTCAGGCCAGTTTGGATATGTCACCTTTTGAGGCATTGTATGGTAGGAGATGCCGTACCCCGCTCATGTGGTCAGAGGTTGGTGAGAGGTCTTTCTTTGGTCCTGATTCCATCAGAGTTGCTGAGGAGAAGATTGAAAAGATCAGAGAGCATCTCCGAGTTGCTCAGAGCCGTCAGAAGAGCTATGCGGATAAGAGGAGGAGGCCCCTTTCTTTCGAGGTTGATGATTGGGTGTATCTCAAGTGTCACCTCTTCGTGGCACGCGTCGCTTCCATGTCCGAGGGAAGTTGGCTTCGAGGTTTGTTGGTCCTTTTCGGATTCTCAGGAAGATCGGTGATCTTGCTTATAGGTTGGACTTGTCATCCGAGCTTGCGGGTGTGCATCCGGTGTTCCACGTCTCTCACTTGAAGAAGTGTCTTCGAGTGCCGGAGGAGCGAGTTGTCCCTGATGCTTTGGATATTTAGGACACGCTCGAGTACCTTAAGTACCCGATGAAGATTATTGATGAGGCGTTCAAGGAAACGCAAAAGTCCAAGATCAAGTTTCTCAAGGTTCAGTGAAGCAATCACACTAAGCAAGAGGCTACCCGGGAGAAGGAGGATGATCTGAGGAAAGAGTTTCCCTATCTGTCTGAGTCCGCTCCTTGATCTCAAGGATGAGATCCTGTAAGGAGGCGAGTCTGTAACATCTCGTAATTTTTTGAATTAATAAAATGGCGAAATTTCCCAATTCCGTTTCGATTAAATTATCTGTCCCAATTTTCGTTCTGTTCGAAAATCAGTTGTGCCGAACTTCGATCCGTCCAAATTCGAAATCCTTTTATCTAAATTGTTCCGGTGCCGAAATAATTTAGTCCGCGTATTTTACGATGGGGCTAAAATTATTTTTCGGAATCTCCTAATTAGTTTTCAGATCTCTAATTATATTTTCTCTGATTAATTTCATCAGCCTTAATTGTTTCACATTTATTAATTAATTTTCCAGATTAATTCCTAACCCTACCCCATTTTTTTACCCTCCAATATAAACCCTCCTATTCTTATCCCTTTTCCCCTCTTCGTTTGTCCAGAAAAATCCCCAACTGCCGTCTCCTGCTCCACCCCAATCTCCGCGCGTCCCAAGCTCCTGCCGCTTGGAAATCCGCACCGCCTCCGTCCGCTGGATCCAGCGAAGAGCCGCCGTCCCGGTCGCGCGACCTCGACTCCCGCGTCGCTCGTCCGCTGGTCGTCTGCGCCGAGCCGCCCTCGTGGAAGCCA
>BCLH01002088.1:0-59392 GCA_001602315.1 Zoysia pacifica
ACGGAGTCTCTGTTATAATTGTCCCTAGTTGTTATCAATTCTGTCACTTCTTTTTAATTTGCCTTTTTAGTATAGATGGCTAGAACTTGCTATGTGCTTTTTCCATGACAAGGTTTCTTGTTACATTCATGCTCCAATATTAGTTGTAATAAACATATATCACTGAAACTTGAATAAAATGTATAGAAAATTTATATCAAAGTTGTTTTAAAAACGAGTGATTTTAACTGATTTTATGAAGTGATTTTCTAATGGTCTATGAAGCAGATGGCTGAAAGTTTTGATTTGATTCTTCGTCTTAGGTGTTTATCAGTGAGAAAAAAAATCACTTTCAAACATATAATCATTTCTCATATGAAAAATAATCACATTAAAAAAAATCACTCCGAAAGAAACTATTTTCTTATACAAACACTTAGGGCCGGTTGATTTCGATTTTTATGTCATATGATAGACAATCCATACACACATTTATATGCTATCAGTGATTTTTTATGTATCAAATTATTGATGTTAATTAATACAATATAAATTTATAGTATTAATCAGTGTCAACAACCTAAAACCGGAAGGACGATTGGATCTCGCACTGGATTGCGAAGCCGACTCGTCCCTTCCCCAATTTTGGAACAGCCGCGGCAACCCACGAACCCCCAACAAAAGTAACCACCACCCGTCCACCGCATCTGCCTCTCGTCCCCGCTGTGGTTGCCCGGCCGGCGCGAGGCCAGTGACGGCAGCCATGAACGGCGGCGTCAACCCGAACAGCGCCATCTTCTCCTACGGGACGCTGGAGAGCTACGCGATGTGGGTGGCCACGGGCGTGGCGTCGGCGTTCTTCGCGTCCCTGGAGCGGTGCTCCTGCATCCACCTCCACACCGCGGAGGAGGACGACGGCGAGGAGGACCTGGAGGCGGCCAAGGACCGCCCGCTCATGCTCTCCCGACCCGAGGCCCTCCCCGAGTACTACTACGACCGATCCGGCTCCTCCGTGTCCTTCACCAAGATGTGACCGCGCTGTGATCCGATCCGTTTCTCCTTGATCTAGTTCTGGTGCCTTTGTTGATTTGAATTGTGTGACCCGTTTTCGTTCTATCCCATTGTATTGTCGTCAAGAAATACGGCCCTGCGTGATTTGGACACGGATGGATCTGTAATCTGATGAATCATCTGTTATCGTTTGTTTGAACTTTTCTCTGTTTTTTCCCCTTTTTGATCAGGATGGTTTGTTTTTGCACTTTTGCAGGTGTCCAACACTTTGCAAATTTTCAAATACACCAGTCGGAGTGTCCGAGCTACGCTACAGGTAAAATTACGTGATGCAATCTACATCTAATACAGAAAAATAATAGGACATATTTTTTTCGATAAATAAATATAATGTGATGTAATTTCGGTACGATATAGACAGCGTGAATTAATCAATAAACAACTAATAATTTATTAAGTCGTCACTTCATCTAAGAATTTCGTTACCCAAAATTAAAAAAAATGTAATCTCAAATATTTTCAAGCGAAACCTTCTTTCAAATTACTCCTAGATAGTAATCCGTTTAGAGTTCATCAACTGAAAAGGCAGCATCATTGATACCATTGCTGACAACTTTCCTAGGCAGAAATCTGGACAGTTCGATCCAGCTTTAGTCTTGAGAAAGTGAAGAACAAGCTGTTCGATTGTCGGAATACCATAATAAAGTTTTTCGGGAAAGGAAAATGTATGCAATTTGCATATGCATATATTAAATTTTAACATGTTAGAAATAGCACAAAAAGGAAACGACCAAAAGGATTGATTTGACATTAAAATTGAACCAATGTCACGAACTTATAAAACATGTTAGAAATAACACAAAAATTAGACCTATGATTCCATACAACATTTTTTTAAAATTGTTGATCCCCTTGTCACGCAAGATAATGTAGCATACAACACATGAAACACTCAGAAGGGAGAACATAACGCTCATTCTTCAGAGTACGAACTTACAAAAATAAGTGTCGCCGAAGCCCCTCCCGGCCTGGCCGCCTTTGCAGCTGCCACGTACAGAGCTGCAGGAAGTCGCCACATCCCCTACCACCAGTAAGCTTTCGTGAACAATATAAAAGGATTCACTGAGAGCTGTATATATATTGATAAAAAATCAGAGAATGATGAGCCAAAATATGAAATTGCATAAAGAAAAGGAGGAATATAAGGTTGTGATTGAGGATGGCAAGGTAACGTACAAAAACAGCAGGCAAATCCTCGACACATCTGATGAGACAGACTGACAGAGATGCAAAGTGGATCTTCGTCAGATAAGTATATTAAAGAATCTGCACGTTGATCAGAAAAACGACACATTTTCAGCATTCAAGCTTTCTCGCCGGAGGTGCAACCTCTGCTGCCGCTCGACTTATTGTTGAAGATAGGATTCTGAATGTACTAATCTGCTAAGTATGCAGTGCTGAGCAATCATTTTTGTCGGACATTCTAAGGTTGTCAGATGCATCATGAAACGTTCGAAATATTTTCTGCAGGATATTTAGCTGCACAATGGGCACTACCGTCCCAGTGAACCACTGTTTTAGACTGACAAGAATTTTTCTTAACTTGCCTCGTGAACACTTGCCGATTATTACGCTGCAGATGAGCCCAGACGAAGAGAATGAGTTCTGGAGCTGGATCAAAAGCATCCCTTCCAACCTTCACGCCACTGCCGACAAACCTGAAGAGTGAAGAACATTGCATGGTCGCTACTCAAGAAACCGACCGATGCCAGGCACCTCAACATACTGAAACTGAAAACACGGCAGTTGAAGGGGCCTCAGAACACGATCCTATCAGTCTTAAACCCATTGCAACACTTGTCCGGCGAGCACCCCCTGGAGGCCCCGGAGATCCAGCGTGGCGTCCTGGGCTCAGATCTGAACGCGTCTGCGGCTCCTCCGTGCCCCTCTTCGTGGCGCACCATCTTCACGACCGGGACATCGCTTCCCCTTTGAGCCGTCGAGTGGTGAAGGAGTTAGAAGTCGCGCAGGTCTGAGTCGACTGCTTTGCATGGAGTAATCGAGCACGGAGAACAAGGCATCCTCCTCCTAGTCCTCGTATGCGTGCATTTGAGTCGCGGAGGTAGAGCCCACACGACGCGGCGAGCTCCACCGCGGAACGGCAGCCCGAGAAACACTCCAAGAGCATTCCTCCACCACCTCCAGCTCCCCAAGCGCGGCGTTTTGTGGGATGGCGGCGTCGCGGCTGTTTCAGCGGTGTCCAAGATGGGTGGGGTGGGGAACGATGGGTGTTGAAGGAGAGGCCGGTCTTTCCGGCGGGAATCGTTGAAGATGGCGGCCCAGCGGTTGGGGAGGAGCGACGACTCCGGACGACTGGATTTTCGGCGGTGGTAGTTGAAGACGCGGCGGCGTCTGCGCTGAAAGCGGAGAAGCGTGACGCGAAACGAAGATGGACTGACTCCCCTTCGATAAATAATAAGTAGGAGAGATACCATTGCGTATAAATGCTGCTAGCAGTATTTATGTTCATTTTACCTGAAGTTGCGAGTTTTGCGAACACGTTGAATTGAATAGCAGCTACGTTGTCATTGCTCGTATGAATTGGTCACCTTTGCTTGCACGGTAATTAAGCATTCATGCCCTTCTTGCACTGAAACAGGGGCAAGAAACTGAATCTTAGTGATGCTATTTGACGGTGATACGGAAAATCCGTGCCTGTTTGAGATGAACAGATGGGTCCTGGAGGTTGTAAATCAAATTGGAATCCTACTTTTCTGGTCTACAGGTGAAATTGACAAGTATTATTTCACTACCTAAACTTGACTTTCAGTTCCTCCACATTACTGCAGAGTGTCCCTTGAACAGATTTGTCTCATGAACTTCAGCTTCTTTCATTCAAATTGGCCGGACAGCTTAACTCACCTAAGGAAAACTGAATCATTCCTCTCTTATTCTACTGCACTTGTGAATCTCACCGAAGAGTCATCGGTGCAACATATCGTGGTTTGTGGAAGAATCATTTGTGCAACACATCGCGAGTCTTATCGAAGGCAGCACTGCTGATGACTGCTCCAAACGGTGGATTGCGTGAGGCTGGCTTCTCACAGTGCAGCGAATACCGCCCGCTTCTAACGGTGGAAGGATAACGGGCCGCTGCGCTCCAAGCCCGCTTAGGCCTAAGCGCCCTCTCTGGCAGACCACCATCTGCTTTTTTCTCTTCTTCTCTTTTATTCGGCAAACGATAAACGTCGTTAGATATTGTGTTAAGAACTGTCAGCAACTAGCTCTTGCGTGCAAGCAAGTACCCCTGCTCGTGCTGTCCTCTGATAAGGACGCTGCGTCATCAAATTGTCATTCACGAGATGAGCTTTTATCAGACGTTCAAGTACTGTCAGCAACTAGCTCTTGCGTAGAAAGTTTCCTCTCACTACAAAAAAAAAATGAATTTTTTTAGTGATTAAGTTTTAGTAATCAAGAAATTGTAATAATTAGTTATCAAGATTTAGTTTTTATTATCGACATACATTTTTAATGACTAAAATAGTTCTCTAGTTTCTATATAGTTTTAGTGGCTAATATATTCAATTATTAGTTATTATATGTATATAGTGACAAGATTTTAGTGATCAAAATACGACTAAGATTTTTAATAATAAAATAGTTATAGTGAATAATTTTACACATATAGTGATAAAATATTTTGGTGACTAAAAAACAATTTTCTTAGTAGTGTCTGCAGGTCTCTGCGTTCTCGATGCCAATGAGTTGCCTGGAGAGACCAACACAGCGATTAGAAGCGTTGACAGTTAGACACGAATCATTGATGAAGCGCAGATGTTCAGTAACTTCAGTTATTTGCAAGTGTTCAGTTTGAAAGTCATGGTTTGTTTCGTTGACGAAATTCCACCTACCTGACTAGACATTTTCTGTGAATTTGGATCGTACATGTATGAACCTGGTCACAGCGCCTTCGGGATCAGCGATGTTGAGGTTTTCAGAAAATTTGGATTGTAGTGATGCCTAGCTCATCAATCATCTTGGACCGTTCCGATCGTACAGATCACCATCCTGATCATATTTTAGTCTGCAAATGGTCAAGAACAGACCTGTATGGATTTTTACTTGTATCTAGTCTAATATCACCGGAGAGGTTCTTTGTGACTGCAATAACCACAGTCCATAGAACCTTTATCTTAATGTTTTAATATTTTTCATACATATCACAGGATTTCTGATAAAAAAATTGCACTGTTAAACAATACGTACAGACTACAGCTCGTTTCAGGTCAACATCGGAACTTCCTAGTTTTTTTCTTCAGGCATTGTATTGATTGATTCTTGCAAAATTTCTATGAAGTTCCATGTTACAAACAGCATAAGGGCATCAACTGTAATGTGCATAATTTCACTTGCACTATGCTCTACTCTATTTAGCATCACTTCATGAAATAACAACTTTGCAGATCACTCTGTACGATTACAGACTAACCCCCTCTTCCTGCAGGAGACAGCCCTGATTGCTGCTCACTGGAGCCTGGAGCCGATCAGTTGTGCAGTGGATTTGGCCCATGCGGCACCGACCTCTTGGACACCTCACGCATGTGCTTGTACCCATCACCAACATGCCGTCCTGAAGCTGAAGAAGGTGCCTGCTTGGTGAACCAGCGGTAATCCTTGCCCGGCGGCGAGGCGCCGCTGTCACCGATTTCGGCCACTCTCCGGCCAAAGCTGACTCTTGCCAGGCCTGCCAGCAGAAGGCTGCTGATAATAAGCAACGAAAGCAGCCTGGTTTTCTGTGGTCGTATCATGGTGTGCTGCAGAGTAGAAGAAGGTGAGGTAGGGGAAGGAAGAGGGCAGAACCCAGAGCATAGTCTTGATGAATTGATCAAGTACAAAATACACTGCATAGTCTTGAACGGGCACCTGTGCATGAAACTGAGGAGCACTTCGTTGTCCAGGAGCACTGAGCACTCACATGGCCCGTTCCCTTGCTCGGGCCCTAGCAGCTCCAGCAGAGAAGCTGTCAAGAGACTCAAGACTGATAGATTTTTGCAAGCAGTTGATATGTATATTGGGCTTCCAGACAGGCATATGACCCTGTTTAGCATGACAGAGAAATCTTTCACGGACCAGAGAAGGCCATATGCCGCCCTGTATTATATCGTTCTGATCCGTCGTTTCAATGATGGTTAGGACTAAGAGTTTGGCTCCCAAATCACACTGTACAGGAGTCAGGCCTAAGAGTTTCACCGGCAGAAGCGTGCAAAAGCATCGGTTTCCTGAATTTTACGCCGCCCCATGTCGAGTAGGGAAATATCCAGTACGAAAGTGTGTTCCCTCCATTCTAGAAATCTGAGTTTGTTCAAAATCAAAATGTTTAAGATGTTTGATCAAATATAATTCAAATGATGTTACTGGATTAATCATAAAATTCACTATCACAGTAAGTAATTCTTAATCTTTGAGATGATTCATTTTATACTAAGATATGATTCGTCAAAATATAGAAAATTTAACAATCCTGAACGAGAGTCAGCCTTCGTGCCAGATGTCTGAAGATCTTATTTAGCCATTCAGTAACTCGAACGCTCGGATTACACACACACACACGAAGCGGGGCAGCAGCCCGGCAGAAACTGAACGCTTGATTTCCTCGCTGAATTGCTCGTGATCGCCGGCGATGTGATGCGACGTGATCGGGGAAAACGACGGGAGCGTGTGGCCCTCCGCCGGGCGTCGATGGGTTTACATTGATCGGCCCCGGGTGGCGGGTGGTCAGTTTCCTGTTCTTCGACGTAGGACCCACTGGTGAAACCAGTGTGTGCGGATTACCGTGAGTGATTTAGCCCAAAGGTCCCCAAGCCCAGCCCCAGAAGTTGCAATGATGGGCCCATGGCAGATGTGCATAGTTTAGCCCAGGGCCTTGCACCGGGCGAGTGATTTAGCTTATTTCTATTTTATACATACCCATCTAGTGAAAACAGATCATTAACAATGAGGGATGCAAAGCATCTGAGCACCAGTAGCTGTTGTGCTCTTCAAAAGTATTAGTAATGCTCAACGGCCAAGCCAACGTAGTTGGTACTTGGTACAAACTACGAAGTACTGACGCTACAAGTGTACACGTATAACAATGCATCAAATGGACATCAACTGACAAATTGATCGACTTCTGTTTATTTCTTCCAACTAGTATAGATACTATCTCAACAGATTTAGGGGCTGCCATGGCGCCAATTCACGATCCAGTTGACGATCTCAGCGACCAAGGGAGGGATCAGTAAGCGAAGGGTCAGAAAAAATTTTATCAGAAAGTTTGTATAGGTACGAGAGAAGAAAATAGCTTCCTGTCCCTCAATTTTGGGTCTTCTCAACCTTGGCTCTGATCTTCTGCTCGACGATCGTCTTCTCCGTATCGAGGTCGAACATCCTGTTGAGGGCGTGCATGTTCTCGAGCGTCTCATCAAGCGTGCGGCTGTCGCTGCTGTCGCATAGCAGGTGCTGCAGAGGGCCGTGGAGAAGCCTGTTGACGATGCCGGTGCTGAGTTCCTCGATGGCCCTTCTCATTTTCTTGGTGAGGTTTGCCTCAACGATCTTCCGCAGGCACTTCTCGAGCTCTGAAGTCCTGGTCCTGTCGCCGTACGATCTTATATTCTTGATGGTTTGGACGGTGGCCAACGAGTCCCTCCATGCCTCAAACCGTTTCAGTTCCTGGGTGATGATTGTTTGCGCCTCCATCGCCTTCCTGAGCCGGTCTTCCTTGTTGGCTTCCACCACCTCTTTCAAGTCATCGACGTTGTAGACCCGTGTGTGGTCAACTTCAGACAAAGTTGCATCGACATTCCTTGGGACAGATATGTCAACAAAAAGCCGAACCCTACCCATGGCGTCAGAAATAGAGGGAAGTGCCTCTGCATGCTCCTTCGTGAACAATGGGGTCTCAGATGCAGTGCTTGTGAAGACGACATCAGCTTCAGCAGCAGCTTCGTACATCTCTGAGAGAGGCCTGTACACAATCTCAATATCTTTCATCTCCTCGCGAATGGCATCCACCCTTTCCGCTGAGCGGTTCACCACAACAACCTTCTTGCAGCCTTTTGCAATCAGATGTTTGATAACTAATTTTCCCATTTTGCCAGCACCAATCAACAGCATCCTAGCTGATGGGCCTTCAGGCTTTGGAAGCTTCATCAGAGCCAACTCAACTGCAGCTGAACTAACAGAAACAGCACCAGATGATATGTTGGTCTCACAGCGAACACGCTTTCCAGTTGTGATTGCATCCTTGAACATCCGATCAATGTTCTTTCCCAAGCCTCCATTGTTCTGGCCACTTTTCACAACTTGTTTGACTTGAGCAAGAATTTGTCCTTCACCGAGAACCAAAGAGTCAAGCCCAGCTGAGACCTCAAACAGATGCCGTGTCGCATCGCTGTCACGCAACATGAACAGGTGCTCCCTAAGCTCCGAAGCAGGTATACCACTTTTCTGCAAACACACAAACATACATGCATAAGGGATCAATCCAAAGTGTGGAACAACGAAATAGGACTGAGCAAGGACAGTTGCTCAAGAAATTCTCACCTTTGACATCCAGTCTACTACCTCTCCGATACCACGGTTCCATGATAGAGCCACCACATAAATTTCCATTCTATTACAGGTACTAAGTACAGCAGCCTCCTCAATATGATTCAGACTTGTGAGTTCTAAAATAGCACGCGGCCATAGTTCCTCTGCGACAGCGAGCTTTTCACGCATCTCGACTGTGGCTGTGTGTACACTGAGGCCTAGCACAGCTATACTACTTCTTTCCTTCATGTACCCTGGTAGTGAAAATAAATTGTTGTAAAAAACATCAGAGTAGCTTGCTTGTTCCTCGAAACTGAATGAATTTCGACAGTGTATAAATAAAGTTTTATCAACGCAAGATGAATATGGCATATACACAATAAGATTGCAATTAATACAAATATCAAAAAAACATGCAGCAATCCAATACCAAAAGTACACGATAAATACTGACCATCTCTAAATAATCCAAAGTACAGTATGTGAATAGAACAATATCTTTGTTCACTAGTAGATTTCTCCTTGTAGCCTAGGACAGGACAATACGCTTACATAATTAATTGGTTACTTGTAGCATCACCGTGTTAATTTTCACAAACGAATACTCCGTAGATGCATCCAAACAAAACTCGACTAATCAGTAGCTGATACAATAACCCCAAAAGAAATTTGCATTTGGTCAAAGCTTCATAAAAACTAATCAATGTTCTAACAGGGATGTCAAGCGATTTCTTATCCCTTAGACCACTTTCAAATGACATAAGGCAGTTTTTTTTTTTCTGAATTTTGATACCTCAGAACCCGGTATTGTATACTGGAAAAGTAACTCAGGACATTGGTTAGGCAGTGAACATTGCTCGTCTTGAGCAGTAACAAGCAAAGTTCTATGCTTTGTAAGTCACTTGAAAAAAAAACGCAACCAACTACAGAAAAGTGCGAAATTCCCATCTACTTCGTATTCCTTAATCCTTTGGAGGCCCTGATCCTTTTCCTTCCCCCAAACAGCCACACCTTTTGACCAGGACCAAACCAATACTAACACTACCAACTGCTACGGTAACGACAAAGCAACGCGACTATCCCAGCTGCTATAGGAACAACCGCACCGACGGCGTTGGATTCAAGACGCGGGCAAGGGACTCACGGTCGGCGGAGATCTTGAACCGTTCGAGCGCGGCGATGCTGGCCTCCTTGGCGTCCGCCTGCGCCTGGGTCTCCACGCCTGCGTCGCACCGCACGACAACGGACCGCCGCCTCCCGCCGCCGGCAGGCACCCTCGCGCAGCCCGCCGCCTCCGCCGGCCCCCTTGGTTTCATCACCGAAGCGACACCGAATGCCGCCGTGGGTGTAGCCGACGTGGTGCCCGCCATCATCGAGATCAGGGGAGGAAAGCGGCCGTCTTTCCAGCGAAAACGAAACGAATAATGCGGCAAGAATCGCAGCCGGATTCGAAGAGAGATAGAGGTAGATGACGATGCGAGGAACTCGTGTGCGCTTCTCTCTCTCCCGCTCGGCGCCTAGTCCGTGGCGGAAGAAGCTTGATGGGAGGGAGAAGACGCGCCTGGACGGAGACGAGGAGAACTGGGAGAGAGGTAAAAAGGAAGAGAGGCCGTGGCTTGGGCCAAAGATTACGGAGGGGTTGTCCAGTCGGAAGCGGATCGGCTGCGCGCGGCTGCCGTGTGGGCCACCCCGGCTCTCGCCCTAGCGATTCTCCCGCTGTCGAGTCGCCGGAGGCGAACGGTATGTGGGGTCCACGCGTGCCATTGGGCTTGGTCTATGGGTCGGCTCTGAATTTTCTGCTAGGAAAATACTACTCATGTTCCTTTCGTTAAGAAAAAATGTTATCATTGTTAATTTTTAATATCATTTTTGACTATTTATTTTATTTAAAAATTTTATTTAATTGTATAAAATAATAATGTGTGTTTCAAATAACATTTAGTTATAAATTGATTTATAATAAAATATATGATATTTATCACACTTTTTAATAATAAGATGCATATTCGAAGATTGAGGTTTTTAGACAAGCTCCTCTGCCTAGTGGGATATGCAGTGTTGTTTGTTTCCAACTTGCACTAGCGTTTTAGAATTGAGGTTTTTCTGTTTCGGAGAGTTAGAGTTCAGAGCGGGAGGTAAAATTCAGATTGGGCATTGGATATGGAATTTATAGAATCTTAATACTGTGACAAGAGACGCCCTTTCCCTAACATTTGGCTCGAGTCTTGGGTATTATTACAGTATACTATTTACCACTCGGACCCAGATAAAGCGACATCTGTGAGTCTGTGACCCTCGTGTATTTCTGAACTTTCTCTGATACTTCAACGTTGGCTTGCGCGAGAAGGAAGTTTTGGACCTCGTCGTAGCGTCTGTGACCATTGGAGAACGGAAGGCGTTCTACAACGACGGCGCGCTCGCTTTCCTTGCCCTTATGTTGCCACTAGCTTCGATAGTTGGGCGGATCTTTCGTCGGAGCGCGGCGAATTCAGAGGAGCTCCCAAGTGGCGGCATCAAGTGAACTGTCGAAGGCTCCTATTTTGGCAGGCCGCTGGCTTAGCTCGCGAGCAAAAGTCGTAGTACTACTGCAACACATTTGCATTGCATTGCACCGGCATGATCGGCATTGGAACGAACCTTCCTTCCCAATCAACTTCTTTTCCGGTCGTGGCTGTTGACACCTTCCCGATCCGCACGTTTGAATGCCAGGATCTTCTCCAATGAATAATCTCTCTTCTCGCAGAGACAGGTTGCTGGAACTGGGTCCCGTTCAGGAGAGGATTGAACGACACAGGTCAACAGATAAACCAACCATGTCACGGATCTTTTACTCGTTGATATGCCACCCTTCATGGTCTTAGCGACCGAGTGAGGGTTGGCTTTTTTTTTTTTTCTTTCTTTCTTTTTGAAACCGGAGGGAGGGTTGGCCTTTGACTCCTCTTTCACCTGTTTAGCTGCAAGCCTTTCACACCTTGACAGGAAAACATCTCCCACTACTCCTTCGGATGTTGCGAAATTCTCGGTGTCACCTGCAAACAGCACGGTCAGCGCTTACAGCACGAAGACGAGGTAAATCTTAGCTCAAATCCAAATCGGGAACGGTAAACTGACAAGGCAAAGACAGATGCAGTAAAAGGCAGAGACAAAACGGCATCAAATTGATATCCAGAGGAACACAGCCTTGCCAGATGCTGATGACTACTGATGAAAAGGTAAAGTTGGGAGTCCGAGAGATCACGCGTAAAGTGCGCCCCTGAAATACCCCGCAACTAATAGGACGAAAGCATCGACTCTCCACCGTGTCCTTCCACTCAGCTTCTTTCAAATAGAGGGAAATTGCAACAAGATCCGGCTCAATTTAAAATTGTTAGATCTCGCTATGCCGCTTAGCACGTCCAGCCTGTAAAGTACTATGTCTCTAAATATAAACATTTTTAAATTTAAGTAAAGTCAAACTTTTTTAACTTTAACTTATTAATAATATAAAATTAATAATATTTTATTATAAATTATATTAACATATTTTTATAATATATGTTTATATTTATATAATATATGTTTATATTTAAAAACGAAGAGAGTAATTACTACCAGGACGTTGACATAAAAAATTATAACTTGGATTGGTAGGGGTGCGCCAGGCCGGGCGACGCTCGAGGGCTGCTATAAAATCTCTGTAAAACTCCTATAAAATTTTTACGTTTCAAAGAAAGCCTCAGATATTATAAACTGAAAAGAATAGATGATCCTAGCCAAAAGGCCGAGAAAGGTATGCTTTGGAACTGTAGCGTGGGTCGCACTGTGTAGAGAGCGGACGCCTCCGCGACGGCTGGCGGGGCGAGGTGGGACTAAACGCGCTGTTGCCTCTGAAGTCCGGTCGGCTGAGCCTGAGCGCGCGCAACTGGATGGCCTGGAGTCCGACGCGTGCGGCTGTGGTCTCCTTGTAAGGCCCATTAGGTGAACAGCCCGTCCAAGCCCAGTGGATCATGGACGCTGTTTCGTTTTCCTCTTTTCTTTTGTTGTTTGATGATTGATCCTGATCGAATATTTGAGTTCCATGATACTAAAGTTTATGCTGAGTTATAAGTAGTACTCAAGTAGTCTAGTAAAACTGATAAGGTAGAAACACGCACTGATTTCCCCAAGCAACACAAATCAACAGCAAAACATTGAGCGCACCATGAGCAGCGTGGCACGTTCCAAGCGTAGGGCTGTACGTCCAGTTTGACATGAACGGCATGCTCCCAGGCCATCGAAGACCTTAACACATGGATTTGATCAGAGCTCGTCGAACAAGTCCTGCTCAACAGTCACATTCGACCGCATGATTTCCATGAGATTTCAACGCAATCCCATGTGCGTGGAAATTCGGAAAGTGTGCATTTGTTCGGCTTTCCAACCAATTACAGAAGCTGCATAACGAAAGCTATCCGCTGTTTACCTACACTGATAACCTGAGGCCGTGTATCGCATTATTTACCTGCACTCGCAAATGCATATAAACCTGCATACGAAACAGAGAATAGTAGCAAGAGAACTCTTCTTTGAACAGCAAATGTTATATGGCCCACGGGAAGTATTAACAGAATGGGACGCAAGTCTCGGGGGTCTAGATCTGTACTCCATACTCCCAATACCCAACTACGACCAGCATCTCAAGGAGACAAGGACCAGTTATGGTTCCAATTACTGAGTCTAGGTTGCTGTTACGAGAGGAGCGCAAAGGCCCTGGTATGAACAGAATAGGGCCATATCAAATTATTATTTATTACAGGAGGGGGTACTGGTACTCCCTATTTCCCTAACTCTCCTTGGCACCTTCCTCAGCTGCAGCTTCCTTCTCAGCTGGGGCTTCCTTCTTCACCTCCTCGGCAAGCGCCTCCATAGGCTTCTCTTCAGTTGCCGGTGCCTTCTCAGGCTCTTCCACCAGTGGTTTCACTAATTGCAGGGGCAGTGCTGGTGGTGGTGGTGGTGTCATCTTCAACAGGGACGCTCTTCTTGACAGTACCGACCTTCACATACTTGCTCATGAATTTGTACTCCCAGTCCTGCAAGGCGTCAAGCTCAAAAGGACCAAGGCCGGAGATGTCGCCAGTCAAGTCCTGTGGCTCGAAAGACATCTTGGCTAGGGCTCTGCTTGCATCTTTTCCAGCGAACAATGCATATGGCCCACCAGGTCCATAGAACATCCTGCATATAACCATTAAGTGAGTAAAGAAATACTGAATTAGACATTGGCTAAAGAATTCAACATGGATGAGGGCTTCTACATGATTTTCCAACACAGCTTTACATAGATAAGCATGCATAATGTAAACTGTCCCCTTCACCGAAAAGGTCTCAACTTTGCATATGTTCTGCATTGGCAGTAGTGCAATGCACAATGCAGAAATGATTACCATTGTAAAAGCACTTGCACATTGCAACATAAACATCTATATAATATAACAGATCCAAGAACTCTTGCAATATGATTATCATCCACCCACAACATAATGCGTGGTCCACCACGAACTACATCTCGCATGCCTTGGGATTGAAAAGAGAATTGATGCATCTCATCAGTGTTAAAACTAACCACAAAAATACTACAAATAAACCACTCACCAAGTCACTAGTTACTATCTTTGAATTCTGGTGTGGATGTCAAAAGAACAAAAGAAACGGCTTCCTTACACCGTCAGCCTCCATTGAAACATAAAAACTAGTTTCACGATGCATACATTTTTAGGTTTTCATAGAACCTGTTTCTTTAGAGGCAAGTTCAACACAAAGGAGAAGATAATGGATCTAATTCTATATGGTACAGCAATTTTCCAACAATGTAGTCTAGTATTTTTCACTTTCCTAATCTATGCACATTGAACTCCTATACTCAATCATTACCAAATGTACTATCATCTGCTGCCACTTTCATTCAACAAATTAGCAAATCTATTGCAATCATTCCTGCTGGCATACAGTCAACTGAAACTAATCAAGTATATGAAATTATTATAATTTAGATCTAACAGAAATAAAAGGCCACAAAAGAAACAACAAACATGAGGCAAATCAATGTTAAAAAACAAAAGGTAGCCACAAGCCAGTGACTAGCGCCATGACTTTCCACCCGCTACAAGCACTTCTCTTCCTAACAACTATAGCAGTAGCTCAATCGGTAAAACAGCAATACGTTGGCCTCCAACTGAGATAGAGGGCAGTAACCCAATTAATACAAGGTCAACCCATCCAAACAGTACATTATCAGTGCATACCACCAAACAACAGCACAGTTCAATGGTTGTTTCCATCCCTTCTTTCTATTAATCATATACTGCCCACCTAGCCATGACACCAAAAATGACAATACATTTGCATTGTTCCATTCATCCGGAACAATATTGTTCTCTTCATCTGAAACAACAAGCTCCACAGCTCCGGATACGACAAGTCATTAAGTAGCCATACACAAGTTCCACTTGAGTGGTCAGACTCTTCCTCGACCCTACGCAAGTGGGAGCTACATGCACCAGGCTGCCTTTTTTTAAGAGAATTTCCACTGAATTTATTACCTGGATTACTACCATCATCGGAAACGACAAGAAAATAAATTTCAGTAAATTCATAACCTGAATCGGTAACGCACTCCTATCACGGAAACGACAAGTGTAGCGGTTACGCACAAAAGTAACTACGTAGCACAGAATCGATAACACAATCCTACTCTCAACGATCGGCAAGTCGGCAGGTGGCACCCATTTGGCCACCCATGAAGTACTAGGCACACAGCCAAATCAGTAGATTCTGCAGCCTAGGCAAAAATCATACAGCAACAAGCAGGGACACCTACTCATCCGCTCCTCATAAACGGCTTAATAGACTATCTCAAGACCATAGAGTTCACTACAGGCAAATCGGCAACTACCAAAGTAATCAAATCATCCATGACACGATCGATACACGGAAAAAAAGGGACGTAAGCTAGGGTTTAAGGGGCAGGGAATCGACCTGCTCTGAGTGACGTCGTAGATCTGGCCCTTGATGGCCATGAGCAGGGGCTTCTTAGGGTCAGACCCGTCGTACTGTTTGAGCTCCTCCTCAGTGACCTCCCCCAGCTGCACGGGCGGCGGGAGCGGCTCCGGCTCGGGCTCCTCCCGCGGGCGCGACGGTGGAGGTGGCGGCGGAGCGAAGAGCCCCAACACGACGTGGTACAGCGCGGCTGCCACCGCAACGGCCGTGAAGAAGGCCGCCGGGGACAGCCCTGTGTAGGCCACGATCGCCTGCTTCAGCGTCTCCCACAGCTCCGCAACCGCCATCGTCGTCGACGCGCGCACGCCTGCCTCCCCCGGACTGAGCTCGGCGAAGCCGGTGTGGTTGAGCTATCCTCCTCCTGGCCCCGGCTCTGACCTCGTGGGTGCAGGGGCTGTTTCGACTTTTCGTCGAGCTAAACACGAGGGAGGAGAGGTCCGAGAAGGAAACGGAGCAAAATATCTGCCGCTTTTTATAAAAAGAGAGGGTGGTAAAAGGTGTGAGGTCTTTTGAGATTTTTTTTTTGAAGAGTATTAATAATATTTTTTTATTAAGTTTATAAAATTAAAAGTATTAATAATATATTTTTTATTAAATTTATAAAATTAACATGCCGATTCAGGTGGCAGGCTGTCGGCGTATTAGTTTTATAAATTAATAAAAATTGGTGGAGCCGAATGTTTCTCGACCCCACGAGTCGGTGAAAAAAAAGAGATCTCGAGGCAGAAACTCCAGACCACATTGAATGGCCCAGGTGTAGGTGCGGCCCAAGCCCATCTTCCTCTTCACTTGCTTTGATCGCTGTAGGTAAAAATGCTCTTAGCAAGGGATTGCTGCTAGTACTCCTTTTATTTGCTGCGAGGAATTGTCGCTGTGGTTTGATTAAACGCACTCGCGAAAGAAAATAAATTCGATTAAACGCATTAATCATTGAACACTAGCTGTCAGCAACCCGAGTAGTAAAAATCGATCAGTTTTTATGGTTTTTAAGTAAAATCGATCTGATATGTGACTGTTTTTCAGTGAAAACTTGAAACAAAACCGATTAATTCACCGATTTTACTATTAACCGGCTGATTTTACCAAAAACCTTGCCAACGGATCACTGCAGACAATGCTTCTGGAGTCTTCTAAACTCGCCAATAAAAGTCATTCTAGATCGTTGTGCTGATGTAGAGGATGACAACAACTACGCTACGGCCGTCTAGTCTAGGGGGATTAAGACATTTCATCCAATTGCTATGAGTATAATTCAACGATTCTGGAAAGTTTTGTGGTGTCGTTGCAACAGAGCTGTCCGGCCCATCCGTCGTCCCTCGCCGCCTCTTGCTGTCAAGAGACTCAAGACTTCATCAGGGAGTAGAGAAATGGAGCACTTCCTGTTCCGAATGGTCATGCGCCACTGCCCCGTTGAAGATGGAGATTTCTTCAGCGCTGCTTGGGGGTGCTGTTCCATTCTGAGTACCCATTTTGTGTAGAGAAATGAAACTGAAGATCCGGATCCTTTATTTCTCCATCTTACTAAATCTCAATATTCTAATTATTTCTCAATCATAATCCCACGTCCCATTTCCATTAGCCAAATGCTACCGAAGTGTTAATGATAGTCTTTGGTTATTCAATGATAAAATTTCAGGTGGGGAGCTCACCTCCCCCTCCGTAGTTATCTCAAATAGCTGCGATTGAATCCGATTCCCCGGCCACACCGGAAAACATTCCGACGCCCAGGAAATCAGGCGATGTCCTGTCAGGCGCATCTTCAAAAACATTGAATTTTTTTTTTTGGAATAAACATTGAATAGTTAGAAAGCACGCTTTTCTTATCATACGAACATTATATTAACAAAATTGTGCGGTTGGTGACGCACAAGTGCACTTGGCTTGCTGATAATGATGGCGACTTTCACGGCACTGATCAACGGATGATCTGGGAATGATGATTAGCTTCAAAAAGTGTAATGCCATATTGTTTTCTTTTCTTTTAAGAGGGATGTCGTATCTTGTTTCGGAATAATAGCAGCCGAATCGTCAATAGTTTCAATGCAGAGACACAGAAACGGAACAGGGACATGACATTGTACTGGTAAAAGGCTATGCAATTTCTGGCTACAAAACGAAAAAAAGGAAAAAAAAAAAAGAAACAACATACTGCAAATAGCTACACCGCCAAAGAGGTGGAGTCAATTTGGAACAGGAAGCAGCAAAAGAGTTTAACAGAATAATCAAGAAAGGAAAAAAAAAATCCGACGTGGAGCCTAAGAAGGGTTGAAGTTTCCAAAGCTATACACTTATCAAATCCTCAAGATACTACTAGCAAATAACTCGCCTCTACATAGCTGGGTATCTGCAAGTACTGTATATAAAACCATTACTATCTGTCAACGGACATAGCAATATCATCTGACCCAGAGCTGCAACGTCTAGCCACCACAAAGATTAACACATAACACCTTCAAACAAGGCAAACTATCCATGGATTCACATCGTTAGCTTAGCTACACACACCATGCATGCACACTATAGACGACATTATTTATCTACTGTTACGCTCGGCACTTGCTACGATTTATGAATGTCAGGTCGAGTTTCTACAATGGGGAGATGGGCCTTATTTCCCAATTAGAATCTAATCCACAGATGTCAACCTCTCGCAACCAGCATCAAACAGTTTCCCATAATCTTGAAGATCAAGTGACCTCACTTCATCCTGGCGCCAAAACCAATCCTCATACCTGTACCAACGCATGATGCCTTCATCCGCCATCATCCGCTGGCATGCGATGCATGACCTGCTCTGGCAGTAGTGGAATTCACGCAGTCGTGAAGCTTTCTCAAGAGTTTGGTCATCCAGCTCATGAATCACTTGCTTCTTCCCATTCGCTGCAATCTCCCACAGCAGGCAGTGGGAAATGTTCAGAATCTCAAGATATTCCATCGAGGTCAGTAAGAAAAGCAGTGCACCCATGGTCACCTTCGAGCAACGAAGACTCAAGACTTTAAGCTTTGGAAGGTATTGTGAAATCGCTGACGCAAATAGGAGATCAAATGAACCCATTATCTTTAGTTCAGAAAAATTATTGCAGCTCCTGGCTATCTCATCCAGAATATATGGAGGATGGCCGATGGTAGGCATTGTCAAAGATTCCAGTCGTTGCCACCTTTGAATAGCTTGACATATTCCTGATTTGGTGATGCGGTTCCATGCTGGCATAACCAATCGTTTCAGGTGAGGGGACCTGTTAGACATTAGTCAAAACTGTGTGTTTTAGCCTCTAAAATGTGCAGTGAGATACCACAAAATCTTGAGCGTGTAATGGCCTAATGGGTTTTGACAAGATTAACTACATAAATACTATTATGGAAAATAAAGGGACCTATTAACTAAGAGTACTCAAACAGCCTTCTCCTAGCTCGCACTAGTTTGAATGGCTATGAAATAGCATTCATTTGAGTTTGTTAACACAAAAAATTACGGGAAAATCATTTATTGGATTTAACTCTTTTAGAGGAAGCTGGCTGAAGTTTGAGTTCAAACCAAATTTTACGAGTTACACAAAATATGACACATGAGTATATAGAAATGTAGGAGCATGCCATTGATAAAAAAAATTAGGGTGTTTGTTACCTTTCTGAGATGAAATGCAGGTGCTCATCCTTCATGTACAAATTGTAATGAAATATCATGCAATTTACATTTCCACAGCTAATTGCCATAGCCACCCGTAGTATTTTTGCAAGCCTCTTGTCTGACCTATCATCAACCCAAATATATGGCGACGCCCTTGTTTGAATAAAGTTGGATTTCAGCAATCCAAAGTCAAGAGTGCCCCATATAAGTGGATCCGCACAGGCCTGACGCCACAAACGACACACTTGTGATACTGGTGACAGCTCAACCAAATTTAACTCCTTGAATATCTTCACGAGGACATCTGTGTCCATGTCCTCCCATCTTTTCCCCATCCATTTATTCTCTCCCATTATTACTAAGATTCTGTAAAGCAAGAAAAAGATATTTCTCAATGAATATAACTATCCACCAATGCTACTACCATTCATAAGGAGGTAGTAAAGTGATAATACATTTATCTAAAGCTTATTACTCCCTCTGTCCCAAAATGTAAGCATTTCTAGTTTTGGTTAAAGTCAATCTTCTTCAACTTTGACCATTAATAATGAACAATTTATGAAATTTTATTGCATACAAATTATATTACTAAATTTATCATGAAATAAACTTTCATATTATATAACTTTTAATATTAAATTTTCTTTAATTTTATAAATATTACTCCCTCCGGTTATAAAATATTGACACCGTTGACTTCTAACATCAACTTTCACCATTCGTCTTATTCAAAAAATTTATTCAAATGTGTAAAATTAATGATTGTATTTCAAATACCAATAATGATAAAGTAAATTATAATAAAATATATCATATTTGTCATACTTTTTTGAATAAGACGAGCGGTCAAAATTGATGCTAAAAGTCAAAGGTGTCAATAATTTAAAACCGGAGGGAGTATTAGTCAAAGTTGAAGAAGATTGACTTTGACCAAAGCTAGAAATGCTTACATTTTGGGACGAAGGTAGTAATTATACAAAAGAAGAGTGATTATGAACCTACAATGCATATAAACATAAGGGAGCATGCTTTACAGAAACAATACGCGCATGAGCCAGTTAGATTGCCACAAATTTGAACTCAAAGATTAACACAAATACTAGTAAGCTGCAATATTCTCTATCGATAAGAGCATAGTATGAGGTTGAAACCATTATTTCTATGTAAAGTGCTTGTACCTTTGAACTTTAAATCGCCACTAAATGTATGGATTAAAATTGGGAGCATCATTTGTTGATGAATTTGTAAATAATTTTTATGTGTGAATGATATCAAACCATGGATATAGAAAAATGTTGTCACTAAACCTGATAACTCTAAGAAGACAAAAAAAAATTGAGTAGCAGGATTAAGGATGAAACTAGTGCGGTAAGATCATATTCTTCTTCAATCTCACCAACACAATATTGCAATGTTTGTAACTCAGAATGGTACGTACAGTCAGTAGTTCATCATTTCAAATGATAACGAAAGTTTTCATATGTACCCTGATTCCACAGCACTGTCACCGGTGTGTATAAATCTAAAAACATGTTCGAAAAAAAAAGAAAATGAATATTGATGCAGAACCCAAATGTAAAAACAAAAAAAAAATTCTCCACAGCAGAACAAATCGAAAAGAGCTCTAAAAATCTCAACAAATCTTCCTAATCATAAACAAAATAAGCAAGCTTACCAATCTGCAGTCCTAACAAGGCGTCCAGCCATAAAAGATAACCCCACTTAGCTACGAAATTCGAGTCGCAAATTAGAAGGTTACGCGCAAATATATCACAGGCCCTACTGAAGACAGGTATAGACTGCGAACTAATATGCACGAAGCAAACTCGACTACAAATCTAATGGAAGCGCAACCATCCAAGAGCCAGTAGCACTGACAATTAGGGACGGAGGAATCACTAGGAACGAATTCAGGTATCTCAATTCACACTGAGATCATGCGGGTCAGGGAAGCCAGTTGATTACCGAAAGATTGCGAGGAAAAAAAAAATACGGGCCGCCCGAGCAGCTCGATTTCGAATGAAACTAATCCGACCATGTACGTACGAATGGGGTCGATTGGTCGCGCACCACGCAGAACGCGATTCCACTGCGAACTGAGTCGCGAGAACAAAGGATCTGGTCTCGATTGCTCCTAATTCGAGCGGGACTCCACCCAGGGGGAGCGAGAATTACTCTGGGGCGGTCACTTACCAGCGCGAGAAGGAGCCGGTCCTTATCCCGAACGGATCTCTGCCGCACCACTAGACTCCCGAGAGAGGAGCGTCGCCGGCTCGCCGCGTGGCCAGGCGCCGGGAACGCCACGGGTGGCTGAGTCGCGCCGCGTCGGCGGAGGATCCGGCAGGGAGGGGAGACGGAGGGACCTCGCGGCGACGAGATAAGCCGGGCAGCTCCCTGGCCGCCGCGGCGTAGGCGGCCGGAGACGGCGAGCGGCGGGAATTGGCGAGACCCGAGACGACGACGGCAATGGGGAAGGAGGGGAGGGGAAGCAGTGTACCGGCCCGCCCGGTGGGGGTTAAATTGGGTCGGGTTCGGGCGCGGGCGAGCGTGTCAGCCGTGGCTGGCTGACTGGCTGTCCGAATATACGAGTTCCTACACGCGGGATAACACCGACGCGTGATGAATGGTTTCTGATCCGGGGATTCTTACATAGTATTTTTTTATCGATTTTTCAATCGATTTTAATAAAAATTATACTAAATAATTTTAAAAAAAATCGTTTTTTTAAAGTGAGAAGCTCAGAGTGAAGCTAAAAGTCATTTTTGTAACTCTTTAAAAAAAGCTGTTTCATTAAATATTTTTAAGGCTATTTTTGAAAAATCAGAGCCAAACAAAACTTTAAATTGTACTCTAGCTACCATATTGCGAATTCTATTGTTATTGTAGAAGACCAGCTAATTTATTTTTGAGACGCATCTCTTTTTTTTTCTCCTACGTGAGGTGATGCGTGTCAATCACCATCTTTTTCGTTAGATCACCTAACTTGAATAAGGAGAATTAAGGTCGTATCAGTAATAAAAGGTCTTGAAAAGGAAGGTCACATTTCATTTTTACAATGCTTCACATATAAATATGCACTGTACCCTCTAATGCGTAAAAAAAGAGACGTGTTCAATATCGTCTACTCGTATTTCAGTTTTAAAATATTGACACCATTAACTTTCAATATCAATTTTGATCATTCATATTATTCAAAATTTTTTGTTTAAATATGAAAAAAAATCTTATTATTTGTTTTATCGTTAATGGTATTTCAAACATGATTAATATTTTTACATATTTTAATAAATTTTTTGAATAAAACGAATAGTAAAATTAATATTAAAAACTGAAGGAAGTAATATTTTAGAGTCCCAATTGAAGGGTTTTTAAATAGTAAACAATAAAGGATTCAATTCTTATAGGATCACCAGAAAGATTGGGGTGAAGAAATTATAGCGGAAACTGTGGCTGCGATGGCAGCGTTTCAACTGCATTTTAATGTAGCTCCTATTTGCTACAGGAATCGATGCATCTATTAAATTAAACAGATATCCCAATACATCCACTTAAAAGAAAATATTTTTTGAGTAGATTTTGTGGAAACTTGCATGAAGCGGTTCCTTCAAAAAAAAAAAACTTGCATGAAGCGAATCAGAAAGATGTGCACCGAACCAACGAAACAGACCAGATGTGAGCCGTGACAGCGCCCCTGCACGTCGAATCTCACCAAAACCTGGGACCTTCTGTTCTGCCTGTCGGTCTGGGAAAGCAAGAGCTGCCCGAACACGAGAACCTTTCTTCTGCGGGAGCGCAGCGCCGTAGCTTCGCCGCTCGACTCTCAGTCAGTCAGTCAGTCGGTCCAGCCGACAGCGCTCAGCGGGACAGAGCCGTGCGTGCGGACGGACGTTTTCCCGGGGACCTTTGAATCCCACCAGATTTTGATAATTTGAATAAAAATAATCTCTCAGTTGATAAATTTTTAGAGAATTATATAATCTAATAAAATTTCATAGATTTAAATATTATTTAAAATTATATATTATAATACACATCAATATATTTAAAATGATAAAATCTCGTAATTCAAATAGTTAAGATTTTAAATTTAAAAATTCAAATTAAAAAATTTTAAAATTCAAATAAAATCTCGTAATCCAAAACCAGATTCGGATTCAAACGCTACCCCGGTCGCTCGCTCGCTCCTGTCGCCGAGATGGGAATATATGCTGCCGAGGCAGCAGCCTTTTCTTCCTCCAGGTCGTAGCGCGGCTCGCGCCACCTTTCTGCCCTCTCCTTCCCGGTTCCTTCATGGGCGAGCGGAGGCGCCGTCAAAAGGCTGGAGCCTGGAGCCGCGATTAGTGACCTCAGAGGTCGGCCTCGCCATGACGTCAGCGCGTCCGCAGGGCCACGCCCACGCACCTCTCTCTTTCCCTGGTGGTTTGGCTTGGGGTGTGGGGAGTGGACGGGGCGTTGACTGGAACGGCGAGTAAACGACGACGTCGCTCAGGTCAACGCGGCAGCCAGCTACTCAGCTGCACCGCTGCCGCTGGTTACCGAGCTCGTGTAGAAAAATTTTAGTGCTACTAGATCGCCGAAGTAATCTGGACGGGGACGAGCAAGTGGTAGAAAAGTGGAAAAATTAGGTGGTTGTTGTTGAAAAAATAAAAAGTTAGAAGAGATACCTATAGTAAAGATGTGGATCACCTGCCGAGCGGCGGAGAAAAGTGTTCCGAGTGAAGAAGTGGTTTTTGCCGGTCTCCTTTTTTCCGAGGCAGTGCTAATCTCGGATGAATACGTCGTATTGCGTCAGTGTCCACGCGGTTCACGGATTACAGTTCGGCGGTGAGGTTATTTATCTCTGACCCGAGAGTTCTCTCTATGTTTCTTTTCTGGTCACATGCATCCCTGTCTTGCACGGAACATGGGATGGACGTGACATTGGAGAGTGAGAACGGGAAAATTGTTTCCAATATGGGGGGGCTCCTGGCCGGGACACGAGACATTTCTAGAATTCTCGTGCAAAAATTTGGCCCTGCCATCGATTAAAACGTGCAAGTGCCCTGCCTGGATCACGTCACGTGAGTGGTGAGAGGTCAGAGGTGACGCTTCTGTCTCTGGGTCTGCCTTTGCAGGTCCTGCAGAATCGGATCCGTCGGCTTGAGCAGAGCTGCCTGTGCCCGTGTCCTAAACAGCCGCCAGAAGTGGTGCCGGCAGTAGAGGATTCCGTCGGAGGCAGCGTAGGCTTGTCAGGAGGCAGCCGCCGGAGGTGCCCTTGAAACAATCGCAGGTCTTATGGGCTGACCCTCCACGGTCATCTGCAGCAGTAGCGTTTGTGACTCGGGCGACAACTTTAAATATACTTATACAAATATTTTGACTCAACAAAAATTCTCTAATTTCTTCTTTGAAAATGGGCCAGCGACTCGGGCCACGACCTGTGTGACCCAAGTGCCAGGTCCGCCACTGATCTGGAGAGTAAACCTGTTTTCAGAGTTCATACATGGACTCGAATCACGAATGTGAAACAAGATGACGAATCACGAATGCCTATGCTATTGAAAGTTTACTCATCAAATCACGGGGACCTGAATCTTATCAGCTCAGGGACATGGGCAAACAGGATGGTTACTTTCTCTGCTTTCTCTGCCTACAGTTCGTTCTGCAAGAGCTACTCATATTAGTTCTTCATGAAATGCAGGACAAGTGGAGGAATGCAAAAGTAAAGGTATCTGCAATTCACCACAACAAAAAATTAAAGGACAGACTGTAGATAAACATTACTTTTCCAGATAAATATAAACAAATTATATGACTGGAATAGCATTATTTGCTTCTTGTACATTGCAACATCGGGTTGTGTTTTCTAGACCTAGGCTGTTGTGGCATCACATTGCCCCAAAAACTATAAGATGAAACAAGAAATTGAAAAAAAAAATACAATAAGTTTTCAGTTGGTTAGCATCAGAATCAAAACGCCTTCAAGTTTTTCCATTCTTCCAGCCAGGAGCCAGGTCGTATATATCGCAGGTAAAAATTACAAGAGAATACAGATGATGTTCCAATAAGAATACACTTCAATCTGAGCCATGTGCTGTCCCAAAGAAAGTTACTTCTTGAGCAATCTCAAGACATCACCAACAAGGTGCAGAGATCCAGTAACCAGGACCTGGTTCGCAGTGCGAATACAAGCATGTCAATGTCAAGTGGGGAAGCAGCTTGAAGAGAAATATCTAAAACAATTAATTTAAAAATACCTACATGACATAGCAGATCCAACAGATAACAAACATACTTAGCAAATGTGATAGGTATTTCAGATAATGTAATAATATATAAAAAACCAAACTCATAAAAACATGCAAAACCACAGACAAGCACACAGATGGATGAAGAACAAAACATGAAAATATGAATAACGACGAATATCAAACAATGGTTGTTAATGCAATGTGTGAGATAAACGTGCCATGCAGGTCTATGAGAGAGTAGATAGTGTTGAGTGGACTAGGATGCAACAGATCACATGATAGGATCTGTTGCTACTGCTACAGCTGTGATACATTTGAGACAATACTGAACTGTATAGCATACACTTTCACCTGAAATTGAGTTGATTGGTTTTGTTGAGCAGTTTCCTTTAGCCACTTAATTGCCAGTGGAAGAGATTCAAAAACTAAGCTAGTACAACTGGAGTTTGCACCGTTAAGACCTGCATCAATTCCATAGAAACAAGCCCATATATCAAATCTTCAATTCAGGGCTTGCTTCAATAAGAAGCCACATGCTTATTATTAAACACAGTATAACAAAGAAGTTTAGAACAACCTTGATTGCTGTGATGAGGCAGGCTTTCCCACAGCCTTTGGAGTGACAGCTGCCATGACAAATCAATTTTCTCACGACTTGAAGGTGGCGATGAAAGGGAACCAAGCTTGTTATACTGTGATTGGTTTGGCACAAATAAGGCACGATCAAAGTGGAGACCTGAACAAAATGATTGATAATTATTATAGAAACAACGGAAGCATCCATTCGACTCATAATACAAATACATTGGTGTATTTCCTCTTGGGCCTGAGTTTTTAATACAACAAAGGGAAATTGATCTTCACTTTGAATGAATATAATGTGACATTTAATTCAACTCCACTAAGCCTGCAGGTTGATTAAGCCATTCAAGGGAAACATTGGGCATATTTTCTACATGGCAACCAAATGAACAACTGTTCCAGGAGAATCTTCATTTTCCTCATATAAATGTATAACTTCAGAAACAAATCATTATATGGTTCAACATTCAATACCTTCAAAACAGAAACAGGCAGTGTGATGGGCATACCATTTTGAGCACATGTATCTAGAAGGCTTGGAAGCAATCTTTGAGGATCCCTTACAGTCATGCAATTGAATAGGAGAATCTGCAATCATTAAAATAATCGAAGATAATACTAATAATACATTCAATGAAATGTGCAATGGAGACAAAGAAAAAAGAAACAGAGCATGTTCAAACAAGGATTCAATAAAGAAAAAATTGCCACTGTAATATGTACCTTCCTAAAATTTCTGCTAGTATGAGGCTGCCCCAAAGAATCTAGTTGATTTCCATCATTATTTGTAACGTGAGCAAACCACCTTGCGCACATTTCCATGCTTTCTGGACTATGTGCTCCGTCCAAATAGAATACCAATTTTGAATTGCTACCATTACCATTTTCCGAGCTCACACGTGGATCTGGAACAATCTGTGCTCGGCCTTGCAGACAAGCACTTGACAGTCCTTCGATGAACTGATTCGGCAATATATCCTGCATTCAATGGCAGCATTACAACTTTAACATATTTTCGGGGGCACAATAAATAGATACCTTTTAGGAATTCTTACAGAACGTTTCGCTTGTATTTTATCCAAATGACCTTGCCTCTCAAGCCAGGTATTAGCCAATGCAACTGCAAGGCCTGCATTCATGTATTGGTGCTCACCATTCAGTCCAAGAGGACGATTTTCTAATTTTAGTGGATCCAAAGGCTCGACAACTCCAAGAGAAACCTTTAAAGAAATTACACTGATTATATAAAAAACTGTTCCAAGATGTAATCATATTTGTTGCCGAATTAATAGGATAAAGATATGGGGGCAACCAAAAGAGATGCAGCAGCAAATGCAACATACACCCAATTCAGAAGCTCGTCGTATTAATACAGTCATTGCCTCTTCTGGCTGTGGAACTGTAAAAGCCGGAACTCCTTTCTATATTAAGATACAGGAATGAAGCACACATTAGTATTTGCTACAGAATGTTAGTTCAAGAAGATCTGAGCAAAAGGGGCAAAAATATCTAGCAAAAAACCTTAAGTATCCCGGCCTTTTCTGCAGCAATTTCACCAAGCGTGTTCCCTGCTCATGAGTAAGAAAATATATCAGCAGCATGAAACAAGTTTGATAAGAATGCAAGTTACTTTACATTTTACTTTCATGACTAACCAAGAATTTCCATATGATCATATCCGAGGGATGATATTCCACAAACTACAGGTGCTTTGACCTAGAAAAAGCCAAAATGTTCAATACATACATCAGTTACATTCCTCCATTTTTATTCAAATCAAGATATTGCCAACTATTCAGCAGGCCAAAGAGGAAAGAAACATATATTCAGGGTGAACTACTCTCCACAGAATAAAGCTGAACCTAAAAAGCCATGAACAAACTACATCACTATGTAACCACTATAACTCACTGAGTTCCTAGTCCATTGCTTTTGGATAGTTGCAAAGTAAGTCAGAAAACATCTCTGATACATTGACATGATCTTGCAGGTCCGTGAGGTCCCTTTTAGGTTGATGATTATATCATATGGATTGTAAAGACTAGCATGAATTTTATGATAAGAAAATGGAGAATAAATATGCCACGCACCACATTTGTTGCATCATATTTCCCTCCCAAACCAACCTCAAGCACAGCTACATCCACCTGCTTACACAGGACAAAACATAGAAAACAGTTTTGAGTACACTTCTCATCATTTAGATTGAACAACATAATGCCATAAAATATTATTTTCTACAAGTTCAGCATGAAACAACAGCCACAGATATACTTCTTCAAAAGGCAAAAGACATCAAAATCCAGAAAAAGGGATATGCTCACCCATAGCTACTACATTATTGTAAAAGTGAACCATAAATTATTTGCTAAGTATTAACCTTCTCAACTGAAAAGATCTTAAATGCTAGCAGTGCAAGGAACCTAAAGTAGGCTGGCATTGGAATATCATCACTGGCCTTGTCCTGGAAATCACATAAATTTAACGAACTCAAAAGCTTTTCCAATGAATCCATTGCTCAAAGAGAAAATGATGCAGATCCAGCTGTATTTCTTTTCAATTCCACTACTGATATGACGTGAATCAGGAACATACTTACCTTCAGTTTGTTCCAGCACCACCAGAAATACCTTATAAACTTCTCTTCAGAAATGTCCACCCTACAAGCTCATCAGATGATAGGATACTCAGTAAGCACAAAGGTGCATAGTGGTAGCAACTAGCAACAGTTAGAGGAATTCAAGTGACTCAGAATTTTTAATGCCTTTTAAGTAAACTTGTAATAGCAAGTTAAATATGTCGAAATGACAACATAATATACATTGCAAGGTCATAAGGTAGAAAAGTACCCATCAAGCCGAAATCGCTCACGGACATCCATCAAGTGTGGTGAGGTGAACAATCCAGTGCGGAAGCCACATGATCGAAGGATTGACTCGGTAAATGTGCATGTTGAACCCTAGAGGACAAAGAACACGAGGAGCTTTCAGCTGCACTCCATTAAACATTTTTGTTCACATGAATCGCATAAAACTTTCTATCATACATATCACAAAACTATCTAAAAGGTTCTTATATCCATTTACATTGGTATGGTAAAACAAAGATTGCAATCCAAAATGTGCAGCACTAAAACTTCAAAGCCAACAGGTCACAAGATTGTGGTGGCGGTCGGGCTTCAAGTACCAAGACTCTACTCAAAATCAGCCAACCATACATAAACCTCAATGATGGTTGTTATAGTGATAACTTGTTGTATTAGGTACCGTGCCAGGTTTCATTGTCAACCATACATAAACCAGCCATATTAAAATACATACCTAATAAAAACATTTGTTATAGTCATGACTTATTGTTATGCACGGTTGACAATGAACACGCTAGAGAAACCTTTTACAGCTCGGAATTTCATATCCAATCTACTATATAATCAAACATTGCGACAATTTAAGGAGCCTCACCTTCCCTTTGGTCCCAGCGACGTGAACAACTTTCAGCTGCGCAATCGGCTCCTCCAGCTCCAGTATCTGACGCCGCAACCACACCCCAACCACTCAATCAGAATCAACAACAACAAACAGACCGCACACCAAATTCAAAAAAAAAAAAAAAAACGGCGCCCCACCCACCTCCACGTACTTGGCCATGAGCGCCCACTTGTTGCCACGGTTGCCGGTGCCCGCGCGCACCTTCTGCGTGATCAGCGACGTGAGGCACCCGAGCACCTCCTCGTACTCCGCCGACCCCGTCGTCGGCACACCTGCACGCCCCCCGCAGGCCCGCACCATCGCGTCATCAGCAACAAAAAACCGAAATGGCCTTGCCTTCCTCGTATGAACTGGGTTTCACTTACCTGCGGCCGCGACGCCGGCCATGGCGCGGGGGAGGAGGAGGAGGGGCGGGCGGAGTCGGGGGAGGGGGCGGCCCAGGATTGGCGCAAGTGAGTGGGGAGGAGAGGCAGACGGGCGCAGCGGGAGGAGGAGGCGGCGAAGGTGGGCGAGGCGGGGCGGGGGCATGGCGACGCTGGCGGAGGAGGAGGCGGGCGCTAGTCGTGTGGCGAGTGGCGCGGGGCGTGGGCTGGCGCCGCCGCCCGCGTTGCCAACATTCACGTGGAGCCGAACGGATCAGCCTGCTTTGGGTTGGAGACGTGGACCGTTGGTACTAAACTGTATTCTCCGTGCTGAAACTTTTCGGTGTTATATGGGCCCTGCTATTGGGCTTATACATGGGCATGTTCGGACTCATCTTCGCGAGTTAAGTGGGCTAGCCGTGTAAGGCCTTGATTGCCAACAATACGGGCTTCGATGAAAAAAACAACGGTTTACTTTCCCCCAAAAAGAATCACGATTGCCGAGCTGCTGGCGATTATGAACTTACCTTCGCCGCGGATACCAGTCGGGCCGGTTTTACCAAACCAATTAAAAATATCTTTAAATTCAAATTTTAAAAAAGTGATCAAAATGTTACAGAAACCATTTGTTTTCTTAGATAAAGTTTATACTACTACCCTCGGCTATAGCTAAAATCTAAATGACGCCTAAACTAATTTTTTTTATTTTATCTCCACAACTTTGTGATTTAACTCAATTTATTCTCTACTATAATTTATTTTTTTCTTTATATATAAGTGTAGTCTTAAGCTAAAATTTTACAAGATAATAGAGCACATCATGACACATATTAGACAAATGCATCATAATTTTCTATCATTATTTTTATATAGTTTTGTACTCTAAGTATTTAATTTACTATTAAATGTCTTTTTCTATGAAAATAATTACAACAAATTTATGATGTGTTTTTTAAAGATAAAGTTCAATTTACTCCTCTCAAATATAGTCAAAGTCCAAAGAACCTCTACACTATGTTTTGATTTATTTTAGCTTATCAAAACATGATTTTGGATCATTTTACCTCTTCATGTAATTTGTCTTTTTAAATTTTTTTATATACAAACATAATTTTAAGATAAAACTTTATAAAATGATAAAGCACATCGTAATACATATTAGAAAAATACATCTTAAATTTTTTGCCATTATTATTGCATCCCAAAGATTAATTTACTATTAAATTACTTTTCATATAAAAATAATGCTAAAAGAATTATAATAATTTTTAAAATATGTGTTATAATGTGAATCTTGTAAAATTTGATCTTAAAATTATACTTGTGTATTGAAAAATAAAAAAAGATAAATTACATGAGGGGGTAGATTAATCCAACATCACGTTTTAGTGAGGTAAAATAAATCAAAACATAATTTAAACGGTTATTTAGACATTAGCTATACTTAAGAGAAGTAAATTGAACTTTATCTTTTTTAAAAAATGTATGATGATGTGCTCTCTCATCTCGTAAAATTTTAGCTCAAGATTGCAATTATATACGGAAAAGCAAAAAAGACAAATTGTTGTAGGAGATAAATTAAATCTAATAGCAACGTTGTGAGGATAAAATAGAAAAAATAGTTTAAAGTGTTATTTGGACTTTGATACTTTGGAAGCAATTTGAACTTTATCTTTTTTTATATAAATTGGTCCAGTTTGGACCACGCGGGGCGAAGCCACCCTCCGACCACCACCCCCCCCCCTCACTGACAAGCAGGCCCACGTACGGTTTTCCTTCCTCCAAACAGTGCCCCACCGATGTTTTCGTTCAAGAATCTTTATTATTTGTGCTTAAATGCTATTTTTTTTAAAAAATAATTTTTGTCTGATTTTGTGAAGTAATTCTTTAAAATAAATTAAAAAATTAGGAGCTGAAAAAAATAATTTTTCATCGGAGAATAAAAGTGAATTCAAAAACCATCAGATGTGGGTCTACCAAAATGGCTCTTAGCGTGGCAACGACGCAGCGTCATCGGAGCTAGACAGGAAGCGGACGGAAGTGGATCCCCTGCCATACGGCGGAGTAATGCCGGGTCGCTGCGCGGCGGGCCCGGGGCCCACTGGCAGTGCCGGGCGCGCACGGCGGGGGATTCCTGCGCGAGGCGGACATGGCAGGGTGAACGGGAGAAGAGGGGGTGGCCATAGGTTGCGAATTGACGAAAACGGAGGCGAATAGGAAGCTGCGGGCGATGCCTACTTGGAAAGAGCCCGGCAGTTGTATGCTAAACACCTGCCTCTTCACTAGAAAGTGCCTAATACACGATGTCCGGGTCTGTTGAAGCGTGGCCATACAGATGGCCACCGCGAAATTCCGGTCGAGAACTCGAGATATTCTTTCGATTGATTTGCTTGGAAAGAAACCAGAAGACTACCAGTCTACCATAGCTGTCGTTGCAATTTTTTCCTGCCTGGAGACGGTCTAGCACTCGTGAGAACGGAACGGACCTGACCCACGCGGTCGGTCATCGACTCATCGGTCGTCAGGGCAAGTATTCTCGCGGCGAAGCATGCATACCATCTGACCAGCTCGTAATTACGCACTAATAAATAAAATAACAAAAACGGAACGGTGATTGGGGGAATCAGTCAAACGCCTGCACAAATTTTCTGAATATATCCCGCGTCGTGATCCCTTCTCTTTTCTGTTCTTGCACGGGTACATTTGATTCGTTTTTCCGTCGATCTCCAAGATACTCCGAAGCAGTTGAGGCTTAATTCGAAGAGCAGTCGATCCCCACGTGATTTCTGCTGGTTTTACACGGATTAATCGGAGTATGAACCGGCGTATATCGGTTGAGGATGCGACGAGTTGACTGGCTGACTGAGAGCGACAGCACGAGGCATTGGTCTCGGCCTGGTCAGTCAGCCAGAGCCACACCCGTGTTTTCACAAGCGATGCCCTCAGCATCTTACTCTGCACGAACGTTGTTCGTTTCTGCTGACACAAAGTCGATCACCAACGCATGTTATGATCTTATTGTTCATAACATGTTAGTTCAGTTCAGTGTTCAGACTAATAATAGATCCCCTCTAGATCGACGACTATTTGTTGCTACCCCCTCACAAACTATCTCTGAGTAGGTTTAACCCGGATTAAGAATTGACCAGAGGCTGGGAGCCAGGGATAGCAGTCTTCCGATAGTAAAACTGCTACCACTAGCAAATCCCAAATTAATCGCGGTTCTGAAGCGACCGGATCGATCGGCTGAAAGAAACTGCAGGAGGATGCTCCCGCTCGCCGGCCAGTGCCGTGTTGTTGGCATCGGTAGCGGGTAACGATATATCAGCGGACGCCAAACGGCCACCCACTTCGCGTTAGTGCAGACAAGCATCCGACGTTTTCGTGTCGTCATCGACCGGTCTCGTTCGTCTCCCCACTCGCTGAGTCGCTGGTCCTTCCGCTCGGAAAGCAAACACTGATTATTCCTGGTCATGGTTCTCAATCGCCCTCTGCTTTCGACGGAAAAGCAGTGCGAGCTGCGTCGGAGATGGCGCGAAATTGCAGCCGCGTTCTAGACTCGCCCGCGGTTATTCTCGTCAGGCCGTCAAGTCTTGTTCCTGGAATGGCTCTGGCAAAAAGAAGTTCGGTGCAGTTTCAGAGAAGAAACAGTCCTGCGAGTTCGATGCCTGCAATTAATTGATCAGATCTGGTAACTGTTGTAGTAGCTCGCAGTGCAAAGTTCGGGACGATTACCAACCGCTCGAGTCGATCGAGAGCTCCTCTCCCTGTCAGGATTCAGGAAGAACGTGCGCGGCCCCGGCCGAAGCCGCGGCTGAAAATACCGTGCCCTCAGCGAAGGACAACGCTCGCCACATGATGCGCGATCACCCGCAATACGAAAGCGACGGGTCGCCACATGTGTTCTCACCGGCAACGGTGCCACGAACCGCCGTCGCTTTCTCTCCGTCCTCGTGCTCCTTGCCGGGCGCCGGTTACACTGGTGCGGCAAGGATGCGCGTGAATCATACGGTAACCGCGGGATACTTACCAGTAACCTCACAAAACGGTGGGGCGTGAGTGAGAGAAGCTCTGATGAATCATTCAGTTTTGGAAGCACTTAGATTAAACATGGGCAGAGGGCGGGAGCATGCAGTGCAAGAACTATTCTAGTTAATTGACTTGACCTGACTCAACTAGACGCGGCCGTGTAATTTGTTTAGCAACTGCTCCCGAATTTCCAATGCATAAACGACTCTGCTCCCGCCCGCCAAGCGCGGGTATATATGCGCCCCGGCGCAGCAAGCACACTCAGCTCGCTCGTCACCTCCTCCTCCTCCTCCGTCTCTGTCTCGAAATTCAGCGAGCGACTCGTTGCGCACTAACCGACGCAGCAAGCAATGGCGGGCACCCCGGCGTCGCTCAAGTTCACGGTGCGGAGGAAGCCCGCGGAGCTGGTGCCGCCGGCGGAGCCGACGCCGCGGGAGCTGAAGCGGCTATCGGACATCGACGACCAGGACGGGCTGCGGTTCCACATCCCCGTCATCCAGTTCTACCGCCGCAGCGCGCTGATGGGCGCGCGGGACCCGGCGCCGGTCATCCGGGACGCGGTCGCCAGGGCGCTGGTGCACTACTACCCGTTCGCCGGGCGGCTCAGGGAGCTGCAGGGCCGCAAGCTCGCCGTCGAGTGTACTGGGGAGGGCGTGCTGTTCATCGAGGCCGAGGCGGATGTCCGCCTCGAGCACTTCGGGGACGCGCTGCAGCCGCCGTTCCCGGGCCTTGAGGAGCTCATATTCGACGTTCCTGGCTCGTCCGAGGTGCTTGGCACGCCGCTCCTGCTCTTCCAGGTAAGCTACGACGACGCCTCTGTCTCGGTCTCGACTCCTCGTGTGTCTCGAACGCTTCTACCACGTGTGCGGCAGTACACGTTCGTGCGTGCGTGCATGCATGTGAAGCGTAGTATATGTCTGATAAGTGTGGTGCGTGCAGGTGACGCGGCTGGCATGCGGGGGCTTCATCCTGGGTGTGCGGCTGCACCACACGATGGCGGACGCGCAGGGGCTGGTGCAGTTCCTAGGCGCCGTGGCGGAGCTGGCGCGTGGCGCGACGGCGCCGTCGGTGCGGCCGGTGTGGGGCCGCTCCCTCCTGACGGCGCGCGACCCGCCCCGCCCGGGGTTCGCGCACCGCGAGTACGACGAGGTTCCCGACACCAAGGGCACCATCGTGCCGCTGGACGACATGGCGCACCGCTCCTTCTTCTTCGGCCGGCGCGAGGTGGCCGCCATCCGCGCCAACCTCCCGCCGCACCTCCGGTCCCGCGCCACCACGTTCGACCTCCTCACGGGCCTCCTGTGGCGGTGCCGCACCGTGGCGCTCGCCCCGGACGCGGACGAGGTGATGAGGATGATCTGCATCGTCAACGCCCGCGGCGGCAAGTCCGGGGTGGCCATCCCCGAGGGCTACTACGGCAACGCGTTCGCGTTCCCGGTGGCCGTCGCCACGGCCGGCGAGCTGTCAACGAACCCGCTGGGCTTCGCCGTGGAGCGGGTGAGGCGGGCCAAGGGCGAGGTGGACGTGGAGTACATGCGCTCGGTGGCCGACCTGATGGTGCTGCGTGGGCGGCCGCACTTCACGGTGGTGCGTGCGTACCTGGTGTCGGACGTGACCAAGGCCGGGTTCGGCGACCTGGACTTCGGGTGGGGCAAGCCGGCGTACGGCGGCCCCGCGAAGGGCGGCGTCGGCGCCATCCCTGGCGTGGCTAGCTTCCTCATCCCGTTTAAGAACGCCAAGGGCGAGGACGGCATCGTGGTGCCTATGTGCCTCCCTGGACCTGCCATGGACAAGTTCGTGGAGGAGACGGATAAGCTGCTCACCCCGCCCGCGCCGGAGCTGCAGGAAGCGTCTCCCGTCATCAGGTCCGCGCTGTAAGCGTAGGCCGCTGCACCCCGCGTATGGTGCTGATCCGTGCTCCGGCCGGCCCCTTGATGCCAATCGAAACTTCCTTTTTCCTCTATCGTGCATGCATAATATCGTGGCGTGAGCATCGTGTCGAGTTGATACAATACACGTTGTTGTATAAGCTGTTCAATTGATATGAACGTATTCTCTATGTTATTAAATTGATGTTACGTTGATTTTTTTATTATTTATTTTATTTATTATTTATATATTTTATATATATTATTATAATTTGATTTATTATTAGAGTTATTTGAACCACAACTAAAACTTTTATATATTTGAGCTAATTTTCTAAATATAATTTCCATGTACATATCCTTTTTTTTTTAAAAAAAATGCACAAAGCCACGAACGCATGTGCGATGCTGAAGGCTGATGTATTCGAGAAAAAAAGAAGTCCAAGTTCTTAGGCCTGGGCTCCTACTCTGCCACTAAACTGATGGCTTTACGTTGTTCCTTTTTTTTTTTGAAAAAAAGCCAACTAAGTGCTCTGTTTTTACAGAAAACATTCAAAAAGAGTTTACACAGCAACAAACTACACACACTAAAACTCATAAACACCCAAGAGCTAACTCATGACGCACACCACACACAACCAGCATCTACCTTCGAAACGCTCAAATTATTACAACCAGAATACGCATCAACCACAGATCTATCCAGCACATCATCACCATTCCACTACATCCGAAACTAAAATTTTTGAAGGCTTAAACTGAGTGACGGCTAACCGGAGCTTATCAATGATGTTCTCCACCTCCCTTCTTGTTCCATCCTTAAAATGACTTTCCATCTCTGTAAGTTTGAAATGCCATTAAACAAAACTAACAGAGGATTACAAGAAAGTTGAACTGGTTCCGAGGGTTCCAGATCGCCCAGCTCAGTCCTGCAAACAAAATCAGTAAAGCTCGACCTTTATCCCCCTTCCATTGATACACTATCCCAGTTCTATCTCCCTCACAGAACCGGGTTGGCTATTCCACCCCAGAGCCTCGCGAACAAAACACCAACAGAAGTTCGCTAGAAGACATCTTACTAACAGGTGGTCAATATCTTTAACACATCTACAAAGGCTGCATAAAATGCTCCCATTCCAAAATCGATTTTTTAACTGCTGCTTGGTTTGTATCCTGTCCTGAAAGCTTTGCTAAAGGAAAATTTTGATTTTGAGGGGGAGCTGACATCTCCAAATCCTATCAGCTGTGATGTTAGTAAAACCACTATTCTTAAGAAAATTATAGAGAGATTTTGTTTAAAAACATTTATTAGAAGTAAGTCCCCACAAAATTGTATCTTTCTCTGCTTGGAAGCTCACTTGGTCCAGGTCCTCCATCAACCTATTCCACTCTGAAGCTTTCTCAGATCCTATCATTCTTCTGAAAGTGAGACCTCTTCTGCCCTCTCTAATATCTGACACAAGAATATTTTCATCCCCCATATTTTAAATAGCTTCTGATATTTAATTCTAAGTGGAATAATACCCAACCAAATATCATACTAGAATTTGATTCTCTCTTCATTACCAAGTTCATGTATAGCTCCCCGTTTAAAAAGATGTTTCACTTTATGTAACTCCCTCCAAAATTGAGAACCCTTCTCTGGTCTAGATTAGAAAAAATCTCCATAGTGCATATATTTGGCTTTCAACAACTTAACCCATAAAGCATCCTCATCATGATAAATTTTCCAAATCCATTTGACCAATAAACAGTCATTGAACATGGCTGTATCTAGAACACCCAAACCCCCAAACATCTTAGGTTTAGTAATATCCTGCCAACTAATCATATGGTATTTAAATTGTCTAGACGCCCCTCTCCAAAAAAAAATTGAGCTCGGATAGTGTCCATTTTCTTGTGAATCCCTGGGGGTAAACTATAAAAACCCATCATATACATCAGTAAGCTAGTTAAACTTGTATTAGTGAGCATCAATCTCCACCCCTGAGGATAAAAAGGATGCTTTCCACGGTTGCAATCTATTTTGAACTTTCTCCCATGTACCAGCAAAATCTCTCTCCCCATGCTTACGACTATGGATAGGGATACCTAGATAGGTCAAAGGTAATTCCCCTAATTTACAATTCGGCTTATTAGCGACTAAAGTCTCTCCTCTTCCCCCATTCCAAAGCAAAAGGTCTCACTCTTTTGATAATTGATCTTAAGCCCTGACATCCATTCAAAACAGTACAATATAAATTTTATATGCAAAATGGAAGCATCATCTCCTTCAATCATAAGAACAGTATCATCAACATATTAAATATAAGTGATCCCCCCCCCCCTCAATAAGATGGCCTAACACCCCTCTAATAAGCCCTCTCTGTTTGGCTTTCTCCATCAAGACAGCCAAAGAATCAGCAACTATGTTAAACAACAAAGGAGAAAGAGGATCACCTTGTCTCAACCCTGAATGAGTTTTGAAATACCTGGATCTAACCCCATTGATATTAATGCAGACATGTCCCCCTGGACAGACTGCATAACTTTTACAATCCAATCTGGTGGGAAATTCTCTCTCCAGAACCTCCCTCACAAAATCCCAATTCACCTTACCATAGACTTTTTCAAAATCTATCTTAAAAATGACCCTATGTTTCTTGGACCTATGTAGTTTATGCACAGTTTCATGCAAAACCACTACTGCTTCTAACATATTTCTCCCCTTAATAAAAGCTGTTTGTGACTTACTTATAATCTTTTCGGCCACTGGAGTCAGCCTGTCAGTCAACAGTTTAGTGAAAATTTTGAAGTCCACATTGAGCAAACATATAGGTCTAAACTGTTTCATAGTATTGGCTTCTTTTATTTTAGGGATCAGAGTGATTACATCATAATTCAGCCTCTTCAAGTCTAACCTATTTGCATTAAAGTCATCAAGCAATCTGAGAAGGTCAGGGTGAAGAAAATTCCAAGCTCTATGGAAAAAACCAGGTCCAAAACCATTGGGGCCTGGGGCAGCAAAGAGTCTCATGCCTCTAACTGCTATCTCTAACTCTTTAGTAGAGAAGTTAGTCGAAAGATACTCTCTGTCTTCAATAGATACCACCCTCTCCCCAAATAAATTATGTCCTAAGAAAATCTTCCTTTCCTGCTGCAGCCCAAAAAGCGATTTGTAGAACTTAGTGATATGAAGCTCCAAATCCTTCTGTGCAGAGATAACCCCTCCCTCTGTTTCCAAGCAAACAATGTGAATTTTCTTTTTTCTATCATTAGCACAGGCATAGAAGTATGCTGTATTAGAATCCCCTTGGAGAAGCCACTTAGTTTTACTCCGTCTATTGCCAATGTAGCTCCTCCAAGAAATAAGTTTTTTCAAGTTGCTCTTCCACGTCATATCTCTGTTGCCAAAGCTCTAAAGGTGCATCCCCTGTCATGTAGCCACTATCACAAGCCTCCAGCTCCTGTAAAAGCCTACTTTTTTCTCTATTATTACTAGCTACCTCATTAGCATTTCAACCTTTACAAAATTGTCTAGTCTCTTTTAGGCACCCTTGCCAAGAAGTGACAGAGTAACTATTTTGTAACTTGTAACTGGTGTCTCTCCACCTATTCTTTACTCTATCAGTGAACTGATCCTTATTAAACCAACTATTATCAAACCTAAAATAATGTTAGGTTTTAGGCCTAGATTTCCCCCGCGTCTAAAAACATTGGCCATGATCAGATCTCACTGTAGTCTTACTCTAAGCAACACATAAAGGATGTTGAGATTCCCATTCAAGTGACACCAGGATTTTATCAATATTAGACATAATAGGTTCTTCTGTTTATTAGTCCAAGTGAATTTGGACCCACTCCTTTTAATTTCTCTGAGTTGGTGAAGCTCTATGAAATAATTGAACTTTTGGATCAGCCTATGATCTACCCTACCATTACTCTTATCCTCTACAGATCTAATCAAGTTAAAGTCCCCCAATCACAATCGGCAGTTCCACCCTCAAGCATTTTCTAGAAAGCTTACAAATAAAGTCAGAGGAGTTCTCATGGTCTGCAGGCCCATAGACAACAATAAATTCCCATTTGAAATTAGATATCCTATTTCTCACCCCCACACTAACATAAAACTCCCCCTTATCTTCACTCTTCACTTCCATAGTGTCCATATTAACCCCTACTAAAATGCTCCCAGAGTGGCCTTTAGCAGCTAGCCAACTCTAATAAAAAGTAGCATTTCCTACCAGAGCTTGAAGATCTTTATTAGTAAAATCCTGTTTAATAGTTTCTTGCAAACCAATCAGATCAGTGTTCTCCTCCCTCACAAATTTCCTAACTTGGTTCCTTCTGGAAGCATTCCCAAAACCCTTTATATTCCAAAATAAGCACTTCATTTTTTAACTTTTTAGAGGGTGCTGGCTTACTCTTTTTCTTAGCCCCAACATTGTTCTTTGGTGAGATTTCTTGTTCCCCTTGGAAGTCTCTACCAGTATTGTCAATAATATCCAAGTTCACATCTAAATTTTTTTTCACCCCCTTTATGCATCTGAGTCCTTATTTTTAATGTATTCTCTATAGGCAGCTTTAGAGATAGCTGCCCTTGCTATCTCTTCAGCTTTTATGGCTAAAATCACAGGCACATTATCAATGGGGTTTTCCTCTAAAACCAAATCTAATTGGACTGCCACATTTTCAAGGTATTCATCCTCCACAGAATTAAGAATAGTAAAGTTAGATGAAGAAGTACCTGGAATCTCATGGTTCTTATATGAATCCCTCCTAGAAGCTTTCTCCCCAATATTTTCAGCTCCTCCCTGCTGCTGCAGTCTAGAACTCTGTCTCACTGCTACCATGGGACCTTTCTTAGCTTTGTTCATCTTCTTATTCTTTCTTTTCTATGTTGAAGTGATATACCATTCTTGATCATCATCACCCATCTTAGAAAATTGATCAGAATCTCTCTCATCTTCTCCCTGGCAAAGAATCATCGTGTGCCCCTCCAACACTTCAACACCAGTATGTATCTTTTCATACACCTCCTGAGGATACATGCTCTCTAAAAAATACTCTTGCTCACCCAGTAAGTTCTGAATCCTACGCTGCTTCTCCAAGCTCTCTTCCCATGAGTAAGAACTCTCCACCCCCTCAGTTTCCAGCTCACAATCTGAAACTGTGATGTTAGCCAGCTTATCTTCTATTGTCAAAGGTTGTTCTTCATCCCCTATGTGAACCTCTGTAATCAAATCCTTTCCTACAATAACAGTATTCGACCTAAGGCCATGATGCTCCCCTGTCTGAAGGTCTGTCTATTTTATCTCTCCCTCTTGAGGTTCTGAAGCAGCCCCCTTAGCAAACTGTCTATATTTGATAGAACAACCCTTATCAATGTCCATAGCACTATGAGACTGACTCTTTTCCATAGGTTTATGATCTCACTTTTTATGTATGTCATCAAATTTATCAAAATCATAGTCCTTATCCAGGTCATCCCTATTTCCCCTTCTCTTATAAGGTGATGGCTGGTCTGCAGGACCCCTTGACTCCTTCAGGTCTTCAGCAACAAATGTAATCTCATAACCAACTTTATTGAAGTGGATCTCTACTGAACCTTTCAGTTGGCTTAGCTCTCTATAATTCAACTTAACCCTGACATAATCAGTCTTGATTAGACTCAGTTCATCAACCACCACAAGATCTCCTGCTAAAGCTGCAATGGATTTCACAATGGCAACATCCCTTCCAACACTAGGAATACCAAAGATGCGAACTCATATAGTCTGTAACATCGACAAAGCCTCATGGTTCAGGTTGGATTTAGATATCCTCACTGTCATCTTGTGCACACTCAACACCAGACCAGTAACTCTAGAGAATGCATCCAAGGTTGCTGAGTCTGGGAATGTAGCCAAAAAATTAGACTCTGACAGTTATTTGATTTGCCAATCCCATTGTCTCGCCACCAGTTAATTAAGCTCCTCAATCATCTGAACTGTTGCCACCCCTACTTCAACAGCAATCAGACCAACAGCTTTGATACTTTGATCTTTGTCCTCTGGAACAACGATACAGTAAAATGCTTGCCCATGGATAGCTGAGCCGAATTGCTGTAATTTACCCATCTTGCAGTCAGCAACAACGTGACCTGATCCCTTGTATTTGAAGCATATGTGATCTTTCTCACAGTCTTGCTGGTGGTGCCCCACTTCCAAGCACTTGAAGCATCTCACCTTATAGTTCTCCTGATCCTCTATCTCTGGTTCTTTACCAAACATCCTGCACTTTGACTCTTCCCCAAAACCTCGAGCAAAATGCAAATTTTCTTGTCTCGAATGAGGGGGGGGGGGGGTACCTACAGGGCTTGGTAGTGACCGAAATCAACACCTCTACGGTTGCCATACCATGGATCTCCCTACCCACGGTCACCCTGGCGCTGGCTTCCTCCCCTGAACAATTTCGGCCCCCCATGGTCCCCAATTCAGCGAGCCTTCGGGTTTTTTTTACCCAGATTTCTCTGAAGCTTTGCCCGAAGATCCCGCTCTGATCCATGGTCCTCGCGCCGCTCTCCATGCACACGATGACCCTCCTCCATCGGCCGCTTCCACACTCTTGGCGGCGGGCGCTGTTCCTCCTTCCCCATTCTCACCACTTCTGCAAAGGAGCGCGCTAGGGTTTGTGGCGGGTGGCAGCAAAGGATCGAACGCGCTGAATACCCAAATCTACGGATCTCCTCTCGACGGGCCAGGAATCCAATCTCACCCATGTGATTCATCGTGGAAGTTTTGGAGATCCAAACCCACTTACCACCCTTACTCGGTTGCTGAGCACCTCCTTTCGACGGCCCAACACTGTAGCTCGAATCCGCGGGACGCCCACCATTTGAATTAAATCTATTCGCCCCTTTTCCTGGCAAAACGCCAGGGATCTTTGCTAAGCCTGATCGAGCTCCTCCGCGGCCCGATCCAAGGCTTGTTGCTCCGCTCGAGCTTGGTGACGGCGAGGCGGGGGCTTTTGTGAGGCTAGAGTACCCCATCCTGGGCCAGTCTCAAGCGGTGGCAAAGGCGGTTGCGAGTGCGGTGGCTGGGACGGCTGCGGCGGCGGCTGCAGTTGCGAGTGCAGAGGCGGTTTCGACGGCGGTTGCCACATTTTCTCCGCGGCTGGGATCTTGGTACTGGCTTCGGCGACTATTGCAAGATCCGTCGCTGCTTTCTCAAGGCGCTCGACAGCGATGCGAGCAGGGTCAAGTGCAGCGATCTCAGCTGCGTAGACAGAGAATGGCGGTATGTTGTCCATTTTGCATCGGGGCCCCTTTTCCATCTCACATTCTAAACTGATGGGCTTTGCTTTGTCTATTTCTAAGCCCAGCAATGGCGTGGAATGGGCTGCGCCTGAAAGCAAAACACGCCGCAGAGCCCGTTATCCCTCTCCCATCAGCAAGCCCAGAAAAGTTCCCACGGGAGCTGAAGCGGCTCTCCACCCAATATGAGCACAGGTCAGCACGAGGTGAGATAGGCTGTGTCAAAGCACATTACTGTACATGCCATGCTCAGGCCAAGGTGCAAACTCATCGTCTCGACTCAAGTATGATCTGTTTAGCATCGGCTCAGAATGTATGATGTCAAGCTCACGCAAATCATAACCCCTGCCGCTGGCCTTTATAATTGTTATAATAAACATTTTAGTCTAAAATGATCAAAATTGTTATTTTAACGACAACAATGAAAGAACGAATATATTACAAGTAATCTACCAAGGCACATACCTACAGAAAGGAAATCAACGGCAAGCATTTAACGTCGAGGCCGACCCAGCCCATGACGAGCTGAGAACGACGCTACCTAGCTAGCTCCCCAGGTACATACGCAATGCGAGAAGAAACTAGAAGCATCAACCGTGGGGCATTGTTCACCTAGTCCGATCGGAGCACGGCGATCGGATTCTGAGAGGAGACGACGAGTGCCGACGTGATAATCCTCGCATCCGCAGGCCAGCTCCTACGCGCGCGCGCGTTCTTCACGTACGCCGCTTATTCTTACGGGCATAGCATGCATTCTAGCAACGAGGCCGAATCAGCGGGCTCGGCTAAGCTGCTGGTCGTGCCGCGCCAGCAGAACGGAGCGCGCCGCGACCCACGGCGACGTCGACCTGAGCAAAACTCTTTGGGATTCGCCCGCGTAGAAACGGCCAACGAGAAAACTCTTCTTCAGGACCGACGGAGCGAGTGAACAGCCTGAAAGCTCGGCGGCGGCGGCGCGCGGAGAAAGAGTGGCGGAGACCAGCGGGAAGCAAGGTCGAGGAGATAGGTGCTGATCTTGGTCGGGATAGCGCATGAGCGGTCTTTGATAAAAGGCGCTTAATTCACCCACCGCCGTGCAGGTTTAGCAACGTGTGGATAATTAGGACGTCATGGACTACTGTTCGGATAGTTAGTAGATAATATCTGTCCCGTTTTTCATCCGTAAAATAGCGCGTAGATATGTGGTTGATCAAACCAGCAGTGTAAACATCCGAGGGGCATCCAAGTAGTACAGTACATTACTGGCATTGCACGGAGGATCAATTAGCTAGGCATTGTCCACATGGCATGTCCGCATGGGTGCTTCAAATTAGTGTAACTAACGTCGTGCCTGTGCGCCGTGCATGCAGTTTTACGGCCCCAGCGCAGTGAGTCCGGACTCACTGGGCTGGTCTACGTGCGGCGCCAATACATGCCGCGCCACGGCGGCGCGCCCGACGCACAGAGCGGGACGAACACATCACGGCCTACGGCGCCGACTGCTTGCACAAGAATCGCTCGCGTATACTTCCACGCACAAAAAGAAAAGGCTTCTCTAGGACCGCCTGAGCCGGAAGGCTCGACGCACGCACGGCGGCAGGGAAGAAGATCAGTGGCCGAGACCGCGCTCGGAGAGATGGCAAGAGGCGCTGGTCTTGGTGGGGGGGGGGGGGGGGGGGGGGGGGGGGGGGGGGGGGGGGGGGGGGGGGGGGGGGGGGGGGGGGGGGGGGGGGGGGGGGGGGGGGGGGGGGGGGGGGGGGGGGGGGGGGGGGGGGGGGGGGGGGGGGGGGGGGGGGGGGGATCGTGGTCGGGATAGCGCACGAATGGTCTCCGGCAAAAGGCGCTTCATCGCCCCGGTCTACCGGGCGAGAACGAGTTTCGGTGAGGCATCTGGGTCGTCCGACGTGTAAATGCCGGGTGTGTGTCCTCTCCGGCTGGCAGCGTCCCGCTCCCGACTCTCGGCCCACACCCCGGCCGCTGCGGCAACCGATCAGTAGGGTCACGAATCACGATGCAACGTAGTGCTTGTGTTTGATTTTGGGTTCGTGTGTGATTTTGCATGACGATTGGCAGACGTGATAATATTCGTGGTGTTTTTTTTTGTATTTTTATGATGGTTTAAGCACACCGAAAATTTTTACTCCAGAATCGTGTCTGAACAACAGATAGACTGCAACTTCACCAGTGGCCGAACCAATTTTCTATCAATTGCTACCGAAATTTGGAAACTGCGCACCACCTCCTGTTTGAATGCTCGTTCGTCAGCGCGGGGGGTGGGGGGGGGGGGGGGACACGTATTTTTGTATCTCTTCAGTCAGCAACAGCAACAAGCTGAGTTGTAAATACTCTTTCTGTAAATTTATCTTCTATCTCTTTATGATATAATGCTGAAGAATTTTTTGGATCTTTCGAAAAAAATGCACACATGAAAAATTTATTTCCTGTTAGTGACCTTACTTTGTCACCGGTTAATAAGAAAATGTTGGTCACAAAAGTACTTTCTGAGTCAAGAGTGATTTTTTTTCTCCAACTTTAATGCTTTCACGGCCAGTAAGTCAAAGAAGTTGAATTCAATGGTCACTAGGAAATTTGAAATTTTATTGATGAGATAAAGAGCCAGAAGTTTTTTGTTAGCGGCCAGGAAAGAATTTTCCCCACGAGATGGATTTGAGTATTTGACGCTAATAACGAGCTGTTGGGTGCATGATGCCAGTGTTGGGGTTCTGCGAAGCTTTGTTGCGATTGGTTGAGCTGAACTGACCTGTGCTTGGCTTACGCTTATCGGAGTCGAATCTGCGTGGGCCGTAGCCAGCAGTGTCACCGCCACGGAAGATAACGGCGGAACTCGTCCCCGTGGCGTGATGGCCCCCCGCGCCCACCACCCACTCACCGCCGGTGCCAGCACCGCGGGGCGACGGACCCCTTCAAATCTCCCTGGAATTCCCACCACCCCGCCACTACTCGGCGCGACGGACCCTGGCGAAGCCGTACCAGTAGACAGCAGGGAGGCAGCCGATCCCGCGCGCGCGATGTTGCGATCGGCGGTTTCGCGGCGGTCGTCGCAGCTCCGGCGGCTCTTGTCGTCGTCCGCCGCCGCGGCGGGGGGCGTCCCCGTACCGGGGCCCTGCATCGTGTACAAGCGCGGGAACGACATCCTCAACGACCCCTGGTACAACAAGGTACTTAGGCCGCCGCCGCGCCACCCCCCCCCCCCCTCTCCCGGGTCCCTGCGACCTGCAGCTCGAATGCGCGCGGTTTCATCAGCTCACCGCGGGCTTCCCGTCTCGATGGGCGCAGGACACGGCGTTCCCCCTGACGGAGCGCGACAGGCTCGGCCTCCGCGGCCTGCTCCCGCCGCGGGTCATGACCTTCAAGGAACAGTACGACCGTTTCAGTGAGTCGCCCGCGCCCCGTCTCTCCGCGCCGCGTGCTCACGTTCTGCCTGCCTGCGTGCCGAATGGTTTTGACGCTCGTGCGCTTGCTCTGTTGCAGTGAACTCGTTCAAGTCGCTGGAGAACAACACGCGGGACGAGCCGGATTCCATCGTCTCGCTGGCCAAGTGGAGGATCCTCAATAGGCTGCACGACCGGAACGAGACGTTGTACTACAGGGTTAGCTCCCGGCGTTCTCTGCCTTCATTTTTTTTTTGGGCTTTTACTTTGTTTACAGTGGCCTTGGGTCCTTGGCCTAAATTTTGTTTGAATTGTTATATGTATTGAAGCTATCTATTTTCGGCAGGTGCTGATCGACAATATCAAGGATTTCGCGCCGATCATATACACTCCAACTGTTGGGTTGGTCTGTGAAAACTACAGTGGTCTGTTCAGACGCCCCCGTGGGATGTATTTCAGTGCAAAGGATAAAGGGGAGATGATGTCCATGATTTACAACTGGCCTCAAGAGAATGTAAGACTAAAAATGTTACTTATAAACGAGTTGCCTTTTAAGTGGTTTCATAAGTTATTGACGGAAGCTGAGATTGTTGAGGTGTCAGTTCTATGATTAGATATGAAGTTAAACTGCAACATTTGCTGAATTGCCTCTGTGAGCCACTAAGCCAGTTCTGTCTGTATATGCATATGGATGGTAGTAGTTTTACAGAGCTCTATATGCTGCTTTATTTGCAATTTACCTTCAGCCAATGCTTAGAGGCAATGACACAGTAATTTACATTTAAATATATTTCTATCTTTCCATATTTAATTCTTTGTTAAGTCTTGCCTAATATCTTTCTCTAAGAGACCATAACATTACGCATAAGTTTTAGTTCTGCTTCTACTACATATATTCACGTGATGGGGTGATATTTGTTTTTTCAGGTTGACATGATAGTTGTGACTGATGGGAGTCGCATTCTAGGATTAGGAGATCTTGGAGTTCAGGGCATTGGTATACCTATCGGTAAACTTGATCTTTATGTGGCAGCTGCTGGTATTAACCCACAAAAGGTATGAAAAGTTCTACTTCCTTTCTTAAATAGAAAAGCATTAACTGCAACAGGCAACTAAAAACAAAAATTATACTTGACCGCCATAAGTGCTTTAAGCCTTGTTGCCTTTTTTCTGCTCTCTGAATACATCTATTTTTATAGGTTCTTCCAGTAATGCTTGACGTGGGAACTAATAATGAAAAACTTCTGGAGGACAAGCTATGTGAGTAAGATACTTTAAACAGAATATTTGAAACACTTGCGTAGTGAGCTGATTTTTTATAGCAAAGTTGAAAAAATCTTTAATTAAATTGAAACATAAGTGCTGCTTGTTTTCTATGAATAGATTCTTATTCGTTACTAATTGCTTACCTTAGATTTAGGACTGAGGCAGCCTAGGCTGGAAGGAGAAGAATACCTGTCAGTGATAGATGAATTCATGGAGGCAGTCCGTGCGCGCTGGCCCAAGGCAGTTGTGCAGGTATGTTTGCGTTATGTTTACGCTTTATCTGCTTGCTCAATGATGTTCCGTTTCTGAAGTGACTGAATCACAGTTCGAAGATTTCCAAATGAAATGGGCTTTTGAGACTCTACAGAGGTATCGGTACCGATTTTGCATGTTTAATGATGATGTGCAGGTACTTTGATTTTCCAATGATTCTGATGTAATGGTGCCATAATATTTTTTTCGTTCCTCTTTTATCTTAGTGTTTGATGGACTCTTCGTATTCACAGGGCACTGCTGGAGTTGCTCTAGCTGGCTTACTTGGTGTTGTCAGAGCACAGGGCCGACCCCTTCATGATTTTAATAAGCAAAAGATAGTCGTTGTGGGAGCTGGAAGGTACTATCTGATATGCTTGACATGTCAATACAATTTCTTCCGTCTATTCTCATGACAATGTTCCTTGTCAAAAGTTTGGTTTATTCGTTCTAATTCATATTTAGAATTCAGTGCTGGGATAGGTGTGCTTAGCATGGCTAAACAGGAAATGTCAAGGATTTCTGGGGGAAGTGGCACCGAAGAAACCAATCAATTCTGGGTTCTGGACAAAGATGTAAGTTCATTTCACGCAATCAAATTCTTCAATTTTTCTGCCTTCTACACAAGGTGTTTTTTGTTGTATATGTTTAATGGGAAATATATGACTATTAGGCTTGTAGCTTATGCTTTTCTTTGTCTGGGTCATGCAGGGCCTTATCACATTAGATCGGAAGGGCCTGGATCCTGCTGTGGCACCTTTTGCCAGAGGCCATGGTCCTGATGAGGTTAAAGACCTAAATGAGGGGGCTAAACTTGTTGAAGTGGTAAGCTCACTTTGATACTCGACAATCATTTTTTCAGTAACTCAGTTTGTTGGGACTAAATGCTCCGTTGTTGTTCGAGAGTATTTCCATCGCTTCTGTGCTTGGACTAATTCAGTGTGATACCAATCATCAGGTCAAGAAAGTTAAGCCTCATGTGCTTTTAGGACTATCTGGTGTTGGTGGCATATTTAACGAGGAGGTAAGCATATAAACATTCCATAGCGTAGCTATAAATATCATGGTCTATGTTCATTTATGCTTCTTCCTCCTTTTATTACTCCTGATTTGACATTCTTCAGTCCTGTTGCTTATTGGTAGTGTAGTACTGAAGAATCCTTTTATATTTAGTGAAAGACTGATCTAGTTTTTTCTGGGTCTATTAACATTCCCACTACCAATAACTTGACACACATATTCATCCCTGTGATAACTGTGATTGATTGCACAAGTTGTGGGCTTATGAGTTAAAAACTACTCCAATAACTTCCATTTTAACTTCATGATTGTCATGAATATGCCCAATCGGGCACTTTTACAGATCATATTTCTTTTGTTAGATTGATCGATTATGATTTGTGAATTATCTATCTACAACGGCAATTTCAGGAATGTACTTTCTCATAAATTGTTTCATCAAAGCCTAATTAGTGAGGGCACTATCATTCGTAAGGGCCAAAAAATATCGAGATCTTGGTTTCCTGGGGATTGTTTTTCGATGTTGTTGGTGGTGTGGTTGTACCTGGGAGTCTATCCCTTTTTTCCTTAATGAAATGCAAGTTTTCCGTGTTTTTGAGAACAAAAAGTATATCAAGATCTTTGTGTCAGTTTCAGAGTTGTGGAATAGAAAACAATAGAGTTATTTACTGTGTACCAGCTTCCTCTAGTGTTGGCTTCTTCTGATATTGTCCCAAAGTTACTGTGTACCAGCTTCCTCTAGTCATCACCACGGTCGAGAAGTATAGCATTTCTTTTCATCTTCTATCAGTTTCTTAATGCCATTCCATGATTGTACACACTTATGAAAATATGGAGTATCAAAATCTTATCCTTGTTGACAAATGAGTGTCAACTGTCAAGTGCTAACTCTATATCTTACCAGGTTCTCAAGGCGATGAAAGAATCTGAGTCCCCGCGCCCTGCAATTTTTGCAATGTCCAACCCAACCACTAAAGGTTTTCCTCTACAGACAACTTTGAAGATACACAATGATGAAATGCTAAGTTTGGTGTCTTCTTATTACAGCTGAATGTACTCCTGAAGACGTGTTCAAGCACGTTGGAGAGAATGCGATATTTGCCAGTGGAAGCCCTTTCAGTGATGTTTCTCTAGGTAGGTTCTGCCTATTATCTTTTAAATTGTCTGTTAACTACTCTCTTTTAAAATATCACTAATGCTAATCTGGGTTTGTCAGAAAATGATAAGAAAGGTTATGCTAACCAAGCAAACAACATGTATCTATTTCCTGGGTATGGAAAATTCAATGTCTATCTTTCACCTTGTATAATCTTTGGTTTTTGCGTTTCACTAATAGAAGTCTGTTCTAAATTCAGAGTTGGTTTAGGTGCCCTTCTTTCAGGTGCTCGGCAAATTTCAGATGAAATGCTTCAAGCAGCTGCCGAGAGGTAAGTTTACATGGTACATTTAATGTATGGTTGACCGACTGAATACAAGCATGCTGCTTTCAGTAAGTTCATTTGATTAAGACAGTAACTAACTTTGCTCTTTTTCTTTAAGTACCCTAAGTTTTTTTTTTACTAGAACTACCCTAAGTTGATTCGAACTACGAGTAAATAAAACACCTTTCAAAAATATTAATACAAAATAAAACACCTTTCAAAAATATTAATACAGTCGCATGGATAGTAAATGCGTGAATGTGATGGACTAAAAAATCTGCGTTCATTCCGTACTTTTCTAGTAACTCTTTCTAAATAGAACAGGGAAGCCATACGATTGCTGAGCTTTTCAAACACAAAGTTAAACATAAAAGATTATTTAATGGCTCCTGCATGTATGTGCCTTTCTCTGATACTATTTTGCTAATGATCTACTTATCGTTGCAATGCAGCCTGGCGTCCTACATTACAGATGATGAGATTAAAAAGGGAATCCTCTTCCCTTCGGTCTCCAGGTTTGTTCTGCATTCAACACACATTGATAAAAAAACACTTATATTCCATTACTTTTTATGAAAGTCTTTATATTCCGTTTATTACGATGAGCCACTAACATCCAAAAACCCAAAAAACATTACAGTATCAGGCTTATCACCGCACGTGTCGGCGCTGCAGTCCTCCGTACTGCTGTTGCGGAAGATCTTGCCGAGGGCACCGCTAACATGGGTCCCAAGGAGCTCAGCAGCATGTCAGAGGTATTACACGCAAATAAGGCCACGATATTCTTATGTTTCTAGGACCTAAACCAGTATCTGAAATAACATTTTCATGTGTTAACAGTCGGAAACAGTGGATTACGTTGCTCGGAAGATGTGGTACCCTATTTACAGCCCCCTTGTAAGCAACAAATGAGTTCGACATCCGTGAGGCGGCACGAAGCAAGCTGATGTGCCGGAGGTTTCACTTGAAGAAGCGTGCTACTTTAATTTAATCATTTTAATTCTTGTGAATGTTCCTACTTTTTATGAAATCATTTTAATGTTTCAATTGAAGAAATTTGCTATCCACACGTGGTTTTTGTCACTGGAGAATGCTCAATTTTGAGATTTCAAGAGCTCCATTTGTCATTGATTGATGGCAAGTATATATGGTACATGCAATGAACCTGAGCATTGTCCTGAAGTCATTCATACTTGCACTTTCAGAAGCGAGATCACACAACTATTGCAACAACAAAAAATATTCCATTCATCAAAGTAAGTTGATGGAACAATATTACAAGGAACTTGCTAGTCATTTTCAAAGTTTTTCCATCTATCTACCACGGGCTTTTGTGTTGCTTCCTCCAGCGTTTCGCCGTGCACAGCAGCCGACGAAGTACACGAACGACTGGCCACAGAAACGCAGAGACAATTAGGAGCCGCAACGCTATCAGGGTTTGCGTACAATTTCACGACGGCAGGGCTTACCAGAATAACGAACAATATCACGTTGAAGATAGCAACCACTCGCCACTCTTCCTTCATGTACTGTGCAACCCCAGCTCTGGAACCAAAAAGGTTGGAATGAGAATTGGCATTCCAAAATGGTGCGGACGTTTCAAAGCCAGGAGTGAGATCCCAAGAAGCTTACTTGCAAGAATTACAGTCGTAGCACCTAACAGAGCGTACGTTTTTGTACAATTTGCAGTCGACGTTGCTGCTAACTGGATGATAGCTCAGATCAAAATAGGTGGCATTCACAGCAGGGTAACCGCACCTGACAATAAGAGAAATGGTGGTATACCATGTTTACTTATACAGGAGCAGGCTTTATATATTCGCTATGAAACGTTCAGGTGCATACTCTGTCGGTGGACGGCAGCAACCAGACTCCATGGGAGTGAGGTCTGCAAGCTTGTATTGTTTCATAGACTGCATGAATTTGGATACATGTTAGATCACCATAGCAGTGCTATCAAATGGAGCAGCTCCAAGGCAGAAAATCAGGTGTCAGAAGATGACCTTATATTTTTTTGACAGATTATTGCAATCATCTGACTTCACCAGGCAACTTCTAAGGCGAGTCCATTTGGCCGTGTCATTGAGCTACAGTTCAAAAAGAAGTAACTTCAGTGTTACTAAGCAATGTCCCAGAACACTGGAACATTTACATGAATTGCATAGGAAGAAACAAAATTTGTTCCAGCAAAGAGACAGGACACGCCTGTTTGACAAACCAGGAGCTGTAATCCTGCAGACGATACTCTTTATATCTACAATAAGCAACAGAAGTCATTCAGTTAATTTGCACACTCTATGACTGGAATTTTCTTCCAATACTTCTGTGGGTTGTTACTGGGAGTCACATACCTAGCTCCTGGAACAACATGACCTTTTCCAGTATTTGTTATGATAAACCTGCAGCAGTAAATTAGGAGCAAGACAGAGTTAACCAAAAACACAACAAGTTTCTGAGGACAGCTGATAATTAACCCCAAAGCGGTGGACTATGATTCAATGGCATCACCTAACCAGCGTGCCCTCCAGAAAATTTTCAAACGAAAGGTACATCATGGTAATCATCAACTTAAAGAGCTGTGTCATCACAAATTAATCAAAGGAACTTACGCAAGCACCGTGAATACCATGATGGCCACCAAGACAGCAAAAAGCATGATTAGGTACTGACACCCACATGTCAAGGAAGCAGATAACTCCAAAAGCACCCGGAAAAGGCAACAACGACTATCAACACTCATGTGAATGCCACTACTACTTTATATTGTTCCAGCTGCTGGAACAATCCAGCTTCACGAGAAAGATAAGGATACTGTCCAGAGCAAGCACGAGATGTTCTTCCAGGCACCAAGGAATCCCACCAGAGACCTGCAGCGTAGATCGACAGTGTGAGACAGCTTAAAGGGGACCAAGTTATCAACATGCTGGATACGCAATCAGCCACGTACATGAGGAAAATCACCCCTCCAAGACCCATGACAGGGATAGTCAAGGACCGTCTGCACTCGTCGTTGTGGGTGCTCATCCAGAACCCGAAACCCACCACCAGTAGTGCCAGTATCTATTCAAAAGAAAGCGATTTGAAAGCAGCGTAAAGTGATTCCTGATCATTATCTCTTCCCTAGGTTCGTGATAACTTGATAAATTTAAGAAATTAAGAAGAATGGTCTAGGCCGAGAACCCATCAGCCATGAGTAATCAGGAAGCAACATAGGTCGAAAAAGCACGCGCTCCAGCAAATCATCCAAGCAATTCTTCCTCGGAACCAAATCGGAAACTCCAAATGCGACGCACACAGTCAGCCGCGTTGCAGCTCCAGCAAGGCTATTCAATACTAACCAGCACAGCGCGGCCGCAAAACCAAGCGATGAACACCAACATGCAGGGGGTTTCCCAGCGGCAAACGGGAAGCAGAACTTGGCGGCGCGAGCGGAAGCAAACAAAACAACAACGCGGGCACGGGACAAATCATCCAGATCAAATGGCAAGCAAAGGCACGGCAAGATGACGCGCGGTTGCTGAACCCAGGTAACGCAAGCGAAGCGAATTAAGCAAGACGGTTTCTTGGATTCGAGGGTGGTGAAGAGAAGGGGAAGGAGTGGGATAAGCCGGCCGCGACTGACCATGGTGAAGAAGTTGATCCACCTGATGACGAACGCGCTGGCGCTGCCCATCTCCGTCCCTCCCACCGGAACCAGCTGGAGAAGGGGAAGGAGCGGGATCTGGCGTGGCCGCAGCGGCGGGGGCGCCGGAGACGGCGGTCGGGTGGAGGTGGGCTAGGAAACGGGAGTGGCCGAGTGGCGCCTGTGTCCTGTCTCCTGTGTGCGAGCGCTGAGTGCGGAGTGCGGTGGCTCAATTGTTTTTTTTTTTTTTGTGCCAGGTTAAAGACAACGGTCGCGGCAGGCCAGCTCGGCACGGGCACGGGCACGGATTGGGAGAGCGGACAGCGGCGAAGGTGACACGCGGGGCCTGGATGTCTTGGCCCCATCTGTCGGTGGGGGTAGGGTGGCTGCGAAGACGCCTGGGGCTGCTGCAGGTGGCGGCGGTGATCGCTGCTTGCCGTGGACCGTGGTCCGGCTCGGGTGGGTGCCGGATACGGCGGCGGGCCAAAAAGGCGTGCGTTTGAACGCTGGAGGGCGCGGCGCCGTTGGTCCCTTTCTTTCTCGTGCGCCGCGGCGGGGGTGCGTGACGAGCCCGAGCACTAAAGCGGATTTTGTAAGCTCAGTACCCCCTCTATAAAAAAAAAACTGTCTTTTTATATTTTCAAACATACTCTCTCTGTTCTTTAATTGATGTTTTTATTGATTTTTAAATTTAACTTTGATCATTTATTTTATTCAATTTTTTTAATAAATTTTATATATTTTAATATAATTTGATTTATAATTAGAGTTATTTGAATCACAACTTAAAATTTTACAAATTTGACTAATTTTTTTTAATAAGACGAATAGTTAAAATTAAATTTAAAATTTAACGATGACATCAATTTAAAAAACAGAGTGAGTATACCTTTAACTATTTGTTTTATTAAAAAAATTTGTAAAAATATTGTTTATTTTATTATGAAATGATTCGTTATTCGAAGTACTTTAACATTGTCTTATTTACTTTTTAATTTTCATAAATTTTTTAAATAAAACAAATCGTCAAACGTCAATTTTAAAAGGTCAAAAATATTATTTACTATAAAATAGAGAAAATATTATATATTCACTACCTTCAAAACCGTTGAATCAATAAATAAACAGATGAAATAAATTTTATATACTTTTTTAAAAAATAAATCTCACATATAAACCTCAAATACATACATACATACAGCTTCATTACATCTTTTGCCGCACGAGCACGCTGCCTGGCCTATCGGTCGATGGCGCACTGTTCGACGCCTCGAAGGTCCCGCGCGCGTGTTTCCTTCTTTATTTGGAAAGCCAAATCGAGCAGGTTTTGCCTCTGCGTTCTCAGTTGGCAGCCTGCCGGGCTGGCCGATCGGTGCGGTCACCGCTTCCACGCACGGTGGTGCTGCACGGAACCATGCGAGTTGTGACTTGCGACCGCCGGCAGCCCAGCACCATGCACCACCATCGTTTTAGTCGTTACCATCGCTCGCAAACAGTGCCAATAACACACACATGTTTGCGACCGTTTGACGAGACCTGGCAAGGTTAAATTTACCGCACGGTTCCAGGGTTTTTGTGAAAGCAAATAAAACCACTACAAATTCAAAAAATAAAATTTGGTGAGAACACTACAGTTTCAATTTATTGAACGGTTTTATTATTTTGAAATTTCAAATTTTGAAACCAATGGTTTCATCGATTTACCTCTCGGTTTTACTGTTTCACGGATAAATATGGATAAATTTTACTAGTTTAATTTTTTTGAAAATTTTCTATTTTCATTTTTTTAAACTGAGTTATCAGTGTCACCAAAAATCATGATTTTCAAATGGTTTGAATAGTTTTTTTAAACCATGAGACCAGGGAGGCAAATTGATGTTACCGTTGACTACAAACATCATTTTGACAATTTGTCTTATTCAAAAAATTATAATAAATTTTAAATATTTTGTTATAATTTACTTTATCATAAAAGTTATTTGAATTACAATTTAAATTTTTAAATTTTGAATTAATTTTTTGAATAAGATAAATGGTTAAAATTAATATTTGTAGGTTAATGGGGCAATATCAATTTGAGAATGAAGAGAGTAAATTTTTTTAAAAAAGAAAATGGTACTCACTAAGTAAATGACCGTAGGGTCCAACCTCCAAAGTTAACTTTTTAATTCAACTTTGATCATTTATTTTATTCAAAAAATTTGCTTGAATATATAAAATTTTAAAGTATGATTCAAATAACTCTAATCATAAATCAAATTATATCAAAATTTATCAAAATTATCAAAAAAATTTAAATAAAACAAATAGTCAAAGTTAAATTTAAAAGTCAACGGACATCAATTAAAGAACGAAGAGAGTATATTAAAGTAAGAACGAGTGCCACCACTACCTAAAATCCACTCGTCTAATACACTAATATCAGAGTCGCAGATTAGGGGTGAAACAGGAAGGATAAGTAGGTCACATTACAGTTTCTGAAATTGGACTAGTCACGATTTGAACATTCTCAATTTCACCTTATCATGCTGCCATTTCTCATTGCGACTTTCAGGACCTGTTTGGATTCTTGGTCAAATTGAAACAATTTGTAGCAGCCAGCCCATTTGATTGAGACATGTAACTAAATTGTTGATTCAGTCCATTTTCGTTTATTATGGCATAAGGTATAGGCCAAATAGCTAGGCATCTTATACCCCGTTTTGAACATAAGAATTTCACATGAACGCAGAAACAAAAATTTTTCTTCCGTTCCAAATGAGACCTTAGCCATCTTCTACCTCATCCTCATTCCTCAGCTCAGGAGTCAGGTGCAGACTGGGCGAGGAATTGAGTCGCTTGAGTGCTCCATGGCGGCCCAGAACGAAGGATAAAGGAGCTCTGACCAGGTGCCAAAAAAAATCAGGAGAGAAATTCATGCAAGTTATGTTTGTCTTTCTACATGGCTAGCAGTGAAAAAAGACATGTTTAAATTGTATAATAGTAATAGTTTTAGAATATTAAAAGTAGAAGTTAAGTTTGACTAAATTTATGGATAAAGTTATACATTGACATAAAACAAGTATTATGAAATTTTAAAATGAGATAGTTTGATTTTGACCAACTTGACAACACTTATTCTAAGATGCAAGAGTAAAACTATAAAAGAAAATACTCTCTGCGTTCACTTTTATTTATCATTTTAGTTTCAAAATTTATTCCTTGCTATTCTCACTTTACAATATATACTTTCTTCCTAATACACTATTCTCTTTTTCCAACACACTTTTCTCTTCTTAATACTTTTATTAATTCTTATGCTTGAAGTGAGTACCTTTGTTTGGTGCAGACTTTTTAAGAGCTAAATATATGAGACATGGATATTTCTTTAGCTCGAAACCAAACAATGGCTCTCAGTTTTGGAGGGGACTGCACAAAGTTAAGCACCTGTTCAAATGGGGAGCGGTTCATAAGATTGGGGATGGAAGGATGACAAGGTTTTGGCAGGATGTCTGGCCAGGTGATACTCCATTCAGGATTCAATAACCTCGGCTCTATGCTATATGTGAGAACCCGAATAGCCTGCTATATGTGAGAACCCGAATAGCCTGGTAGTTAACCACAGGGAGGAGAGGTGGTTCATAACTTTTAGAAGAATGTTAGGGGAGCAAGAGACAGAAGAACGGAATGATCTTGAGAACAGACTGCAGGCAGTTATCTTGGCAGAAGCTTGTGATAGAGTTGAATGGACCTTGGAGAACAACAGAACTTTTTCCACCAGTTCTCTGTACCTCTTTCGCAAAAACAGTGGAATATCTAGTCAAATAGCTCTGCAGATTTGGAAGTGCCCCATACCTCTCAAAATAAAGATCTTTCTCTGGCAGGCTCTCCAAAACCGTTTACAGACTAAAATGCAGCTTCATGCGAAAGCGTGGAGGGGGAGTACACTCTGTAGCCTGTGTAACCATCAAGAGGATGCTAATCACCTTCTCTTCCACTGTCCAATTGCTTGGTGTTTTCTTCGGGAGCTATTTGGATGGAACTTCCAACCAACTTCTCGGGGTTAGTTAGAACAGGCATGGATAAATCCGGAATATGGACATTAAAATACACATCTTCATATTTCTTTCTGCAGAGCTAGCCTGGGCCTTATGGAAGTTGAGGAATAAAATAACTATGAATGTTTATATTCCCAACAATGCGTCGTCAGTATTGTTTAATGCTATATCAAATCTACAGAGATGGAAGATTCTGTTGAAGCAGGAGGACAAGAAGGCGATGGAGGGGGTCATCAAGGATATGTTGGCCAAGCTTAGGAACTTTCCTGTGATGCGCATGGAGTCGTCTTATGTGACGGAGGTGTAACTCGACTGGACTTGGGACCTGGAGGAGTACCGTTCTGTGAAGTGCCACGGAAGGAGGAGCTCGTCGCCGTCGCTTGACCACCGCGCCTCCGACAGCGCCTTCCCCTTGCTGAGCCGCGCCGCGTCCGGCGTCCTCGGCCCGAGTCCGCTCCTCCGCAGCCACCACTCACTGCATCCTTCCTCCCCGCAACGTTCGACGCAGCCGTGTCCGCGCGGCCGCGTCGCGCACACGCACGGCCACCCTCCACCCAACCTGACTTTGACGGGGAGGGAGCCTCCTGCCCTGGCCTCACCGTAGGTGCTAGCACCGCGCGGCGACGGACCCCTTCAAATCGCCCTGGACTGGAGCTTCAGTGGGCTCATGCCTCGCAACGACCCGTCGCGTCCCCTCCCGAACTGTACCGTCCCCGCGAAGCCGTACCACCACAAGCAGCAGCCGATCTCGCGCGCGCGATGTTGCGTTCGGCCGTAGCGCGGCGGTCGGGGCAGATCCGGCGGCTCCTGTCGTCGTCCGCCCCCGTGGCCGGCGCCGGCGCCGTCGTGCCAGCCCCCTCCATCGTGCACAAGCACGGCAACGACATCCTTCACGACCCCTGGTACAACAAGGTAGGCCGCCCCGCCCGCCGTCCCATCCCTGATCCCACGGCCAGCTCGAATGCGATTCGAGGTCACCGGGGCTTCCACGTCGATGGGCGCAGGACACGGCGTTCCCCCGACGGAACGCGACCGGCTCGGTCTCCGCGGCCTGCTCCCGCCGCGGGTCATGTCCTTCGAGCAGCAGTACCAACGCTTCAGTGAGTCTCCCGCACCTCGTCTCTCTGTCCCGTGTGCTTCCCTTGATCATGTTCCCCTGTCTGCCGAACAGAGTTGTCGGGATCACGTACCCCGGGTACCTAACAGATCGCTCAAACGAGAGAAAGTCGAGGGTCGGATGACACGGGCTCCGACCCCTCCGCAACGATCTACGACGGCTATCGCATGGCCGCGCAAGGGCGCGAAGACCCCGGACCCTGAGGATAACACCCGGGAGCGACCCCCAGAGGGCAGGTACCGCGTTATGGCAC